>JAEBUS010000059.1:295105-322926 GCA_023014475.1 Amanita pallidorosea
TGCTGAAGATGCAATTTCAAAATTTCGGTTGTCAATGATCTCAAGAGTGACCTGAATGAAAATCAGTTGACCTGGTATCGGTAGATGAAGTTGGAATCATAACCTTTGATACAGCGTTCTCGACCACTTTTTCTGCGTCACGCGCACATTTTAGAATGCCGGTGAATGCGTCGTACGAAAACTCGTAGGTATCACCCCCTCTTTGTTGGATCTCCAGAATTTTTGTTCGTAAATGTCGGTCATGGTAGATCCTCGGGGCGGGCCCTCAACTTTGCTTGCCAATCTGAGACTTCATCTGACGTGCCATAATTATAGTAGTAGCGGGCGTATCCGTCCCAGTTGTCAACCCCATAGGAGGAGAAATTCCCGTTCGCTTGAAGGGCAGCGCATGCTTCATTCCCACATTGGAACCTAAAACGGACCAATCGGTAGAGGTCTGCACCAGTCACTAGATCCAATTCCGCAATGTACATCATTTCCTGCAGTGACCGAAATAAGGTGTTCAATGCAGCTATTTTCTCGGCATCTTTCCATCCGAGCTTTGTTGCAAGGAGGTATATTCGAAGCGGCTCCTTAAGGACCAATGCTGATTTTTGAACTTGTCTTTGAAGTTCCCTCTCAATGGCCGTCATCTCGTATTTTCGCGTTGCTGTGACTACACCCATATACGTTCGATAATCCTCTGCTTCTAGTTCGTCCTCGTCGTGATAAGAATTCTTAGAAGATGAAGAAGTACTTTGCCGATCTCCTGAACGGATATAACGGGTCGTCCGCCTTTTGTTTCATGATCCTTCAATGGAAACATGCTGTCGAAGACTGGCGATACAGCTCGGATCAAGGCACTTGTGACAAAGAATTCAACGGAATCCGAAGAACGGAGAATGAGATCCGCGTTGGGCGATGGACGGAAACGAGATGGCAGATCTTCCATCGTGCGAGACGACACCTGTGGATCAACTGTGTCAGCTGTGTTGGCTCCAGGGGTCGCCAACTTCTCATCCTGGGGTTGCGCTGATCCATCACATCGAAGCCTGTATTCCAGGAATCGGTAGAAACCTGTACCAGTGATACTCTGCAGTTCTTCGACATAGGATAAGCTCATCAGGGTATTTTCAAAGATTTGCGAGCAGCATGTTAGCGACATCCTCCCATTCGAGGTCTGTCGCGACTGCGTAGATACTGAGAGGCTGCTGATCTATCAATTTGGACTCGACGATTCGATAGATCAGCTTGTTTTCGATGATGTCCATGCAGTATTTCTTCGCTGCTTTGCCAACCTTCCAAAGCAATCCAACGTCATAAAACTGTGGTTCTTTGACGCGAGGGTATAAAAAGTCGAGCAGGAGACGGATCGTGGCACTATCTTCTAGCAGAGGAATGATAGGAAGGCCATCCCTCTTTTCGGTCTGCTCTGCGGCAGGACCATGGTTTAAATCAAACATATCCCTGAAAAATGGGGACACCAAGCGAAGCAAGCCCCGAGTACGTAGAAGTGGACGTTGTCAGATGATCGGATGATGGCATCTGCCACGGTAGCAGAGTCGTAAGGTGAGTCTGCCACGTCGGTGGCGCGCCAAGCGGAGCTCATTGCGAGATGTGGACTTTGATACGATTCATGTCCACTTCAAGTCCCATGCGCACTTAGGCTAGGTTACACAACAGATATAAACAATAGCTCACTCGTCCATGATCTCAAAACCGTCAAGAGTGACCTAAATGAGGATTAGCGGACCTGGCACCGACAAATGGCATTGGAACCTTAACCTTTGACACAGTGTCTTCAACCACTCTTGCTGCATTGTGCACGTATTTCAGAATGCCGAAAACGCATTGTTGCTAAGTTCAAATTTCTCTCCTCCTCCTTTTCGGATCTCTTGAATTTTCTGATTGAAAATGTTGGTCATGGTGGATCCTCGTGGGCGAGCCTTCAGTTTCGCGTACTGATCTTTGACTTCATATGGTGCGTTATAATGGTGGTGGGCGCGGTATTTATTCCAGTTATCGACGTTCCCGTAGGGGTGGGTATCCGGATCTGCTTGGAGAGCTGTGCATGCTTTGTCCCCACATTTGAATCTAAAATGTACTAATCGAAAGAGGTCTGCGCCAGTCACCAGGTCCAACTCCGCAATATATCTTATGTCATGCAGCGACTGAAATAAGGTATTTAATGCAGCCGTTTTCTCGACATCTTTCCATCCGAGTTTTGCCGCAAGGAGATAAATTCGAAGCGGCTCCTCGAGAATCAATGCTGATTTCTGAACCTGTCTTTGAATTTTCCTCTCGATGGCTGACATACTATATTTTTGTGTGGCTGTGACTACGCCCACGTACGTTCGACAATCGTTTGTTTCCAGTTCGTCTGTGTCATGATAAAGAACCCTTAAGAGGAGGAGAAGCACTTCGCTGGTCTCCTGAACGGATATGACAGGTCGTCCATCCTTCGATTCGTGATCCTTCAATGGAAACATGCGGTCGAAGAAGACTGGTGATACATGCCGGATCAAGGCGCTCGAGACACAGAATTCGACAGAATCCGACGAACGGAGAATGAGATCCCCGTTGAGCGACGAACGGAAGCGGTCAAATCCATGTAGCGATCATTGACCACGTCGGGAGAAAACTGCGATTCGACTGCATCCACTACGTTGGCGTTGGTAAGTGTGGTTGCCAACTTCTCCTCCTGGGGTTGCGCTGATTCATCACATCGAAGCCTGTACTCCAGGAATCGGTAGAAATCTGTACCAGTGATACTCTGCAGTTCTTCGACATACGGTAAACTCTTCAGGGGTATTTGCAAAGTTTTGCGAGCAGCACTGTTAGCGACATCCTCCCATTCGAGGTCTGTCGCGACTGCATAGATCCTGAAAGGCTGCTGATCTATCAATTTGGACTTGATGATGCGAGAGATCAGCTTTTTTTCGATGACGTCCATGCAGTATTTTTTTCACTGCTTTACCGACATTCCAAAGCGATCCAATATCGTCCAGTTGTGGTTTCTTGACGTGAGGATGTAAGAAGTCGAGCAGAAATCGAATCGTCGCGCTATCTTCTGGCAGGGGAATGATAGGAAGACCATCCCTCTTTTCGGTCTGCTCGGCAGCAGGGCCATGGTTTAAGTCAAACATGTTTCTGAAAAATGGGGACACTAAGCGAAGCAAGCCCCCAATTACGTAGAAGTGGACGTTATCAGATGAGCGGATGATAGCATCTGCAACAGCAGTAGAGTCATAAGGCGAGTCTGCTGCTTCAGCAGCGGGCCAAGCGGAATCCATGAAGACAACGTGAGGGCTGCGATAAGGATATGGCTCTTATAGGTGAGGTGTGTCTGATTGCGCAGTTCGCTTCTTGAGCGGCCTATGGCCATGGCCGTGTTCTGACATGGTGACATATCGGCGTACTAAGTAGTCAGCGACACGTAATGAATGCCATCCTTCAAGCTTCATCATCAATGATTAATGAATGTCCTAGGCGTACTAGGAATGCAAGTATGGCATGTCTGACTCGGACTTCTTTTCATGCCGCTTTGAGATTTTGTTGGCGGTTCCGTCTCCTCCAAGCGGAAAGGTATTGACTCGTGGTGACCTGCAGGGTTGTCGGAATCGGCTAACTGTAGCATGGGTTATAAAACGTTTGCACTGGTTGCCTGTGCGCCCGCGCGCATTCCTGGCTTTTTCCATTCGACTTTGTACAGCAATTTTAGGTCGTCTTCGTCCATGGGCACGCCTTCCAATGCTGCAAACAACGCCTCCGAGCCTACGTTGAAGAACGTAAAGATCACGGCAACATCGCTACTTCCAGATGACCTATTAACCTCGATCTCAAGCTTACTTCAATCGAGTATGACATCGGTTTCAGGATTCTGTACAAGAAACCAAGCCAACTCCTGGTATATCCTGACCATTTGATATTGCCCAGTAAAGGATGGATCAGTTGAAAGCAGAAATAAGTGTCGTGTTAGTGAAAGAGGCTTTCGTGATTTACGGACACGATCCGAGTCGTAAAGTCTCCTTGGCGGTCGTGAGAAACCTTATATAATATTACCTAGCTTGCTAGGTCTCTCCACCCCCAAAATCGTGGGAACCGTGTGCTATCTTATCTGTTAGATAACGAAAATCAAACTCAGTTCGGTCCCTCCACTGCATACGTACTTCAGGACGTCCCTCACGTTTGTATCGGATTCGTCGCCTCACGTCGGTTTCTCCTTGCCGTCGTTCTCCAATTTCCATTCCACTCCATACGTACTTCAGGACATCCCTCATGCTTGTATCGGATTTGTTGCACCGCAGTTAAGAAAATCAAACTCAGGTCGGTTTCTCCTCTTCGTCGTTCTCCAGGACAAACTCCAGGATGTCTCATCTTTGCTGAAGATGCAATTTCAAAATTTCGGTTGTCAATGATCTCAAGAGTGACCTGAATGAAAATCAGTTGACCTGGTATCGGTAGATGAAGTTGGAATCATAACCTTTGATACAGCGTTCTCGACCACTTTTTCTGCGTCACGCGCACATTTTAGAATGCCGGTGAATGCGTCGTACGAAAACTCGTAGGTATCACCCCCTCTTTGTTGGATCTCCAGAATTTTTTGTTCGTAAATGTCGGTCATGGTAGATCCTCGGGGGCGGGCCCTCAACTTTGCTTGCCAATCTGAGACTTCATCTGACGTGCCATAATTATAGTAGTAGCGGCGGTATCCGTCCCAGTTGTCAACCCCATAGGAGGAGAAATTCCCGTTCGCTTGAAGGGCAGCGCATGCTTCATTCCCACATTGGAACCTAAAACGGACCAATCGGTAGAGGTCTGCACCAGTCACTAGATCCAATTCCGCAATGTACATCATTTCCTGCAGTGACCGAAATAAGGTGTTCAATGCAGCTATTTTCTCGGCATCTTTCCATCCGAGCTTTGTTGCAAGGAGGTATATTCGAAGCGGCTCCTTAAGGACCAATGCTGATTTTTGAACTTGTCTTTGAAGTTCCCTCTCAATGGCCGTCATCTCGTATTTTCGCGTTGCTGTGACTACACCCATATACGTTCGATAATCCTCTGCTTCTAGTTCGTCCTCGTCGTGATAAAGAATTCTTAGAAGATGAAGAAGTACTTTGCCGATCTCCTGAACGGATATAACGGGTCGTCCGCCTTTTGTTTCATGATCCTTCAATGGAAACATGCTGTCGAAGACTGGCGATACAGCTCGGATCAAGGCACTTGTGACAAAGAATTCAACGGAATCCGAAGAACGGAGAATGAGATCCGCGTTGGGCGATGGACGGAAACGAGATGGCAGATCTTCCATCGTGCGAGACGACACCTGTGGATCAACTGTGTCAGCTGTGTTGGCTCCAGGGGTCGCCAACTTCTCATCCTGGGGTTGCGCTGATCCATCACATCGAAGCCTGTATTCCAGGAATCGGTAGAAACCTGTACCAGTGATACTCTGCAGTTCTTCGACATAGGATAAGCTCATCAGGGGTATTTTCAAAGATTTGCGAGCAGCACTGTTAGCGACATCCTCCCATTCGAGGTCTGTCGCGACTGCGTAGATACTGAGAGGCTGCTGATCTATCAATTTGGACTCGACGATTCGATAGATCAGCTTGTTTTCGATGATGTCCATGCAGTATTTCTTCGCTGCTTTGCCAACCTTCCAAAGCAATCCAACGTCATAAAACTGTGGTTCTTTGACGCGAGGGTATAAAAAGTCGAGCAGGAGACGGATCGTGGCACTATCTTCTAGCAGAGGAATGATAGGAAGGCCATCCCTCTTTTCGGTCTGCTCTGCGGCAGGACCATGGTTTAAATCAAACATATCCCTGAAAAATGGGGACACCAAGCGAAGCAAGCCCCCGAGTACGTAGAAGTGGACGTTGTCAGATGATCGGATGATGGCATCTGCCACGGTAGCAGAGTCGTAAGGTGAGTCTGCCACGTCGGTGGCGCGCCAAGCGGAGCTCATTGCGAGATGTGGACTTTGATACGATTCATGTCCACTTCAAGTCCCATGCGCACTTAGGCTAGGTTACACAACAGATATAAACAATAGCCTCACTCGTCCATGATCTCAAAACCGTCAAGAGTGACCTAAATGAGGATTAGCGGACCTGGCACCGACAAATGGCATTGGAACCTTAACCTTTGACACAGTGTCTTCAACCACTCTTGCTGCATTGTGCACGTATTTCAGAATGCCAGAAAACGCATTGTTGCTAAGTTCAAATTTCTCTCCTCCTCCTTTTCGGATCTCTTGAATTTTCTGATTGAAAATGTTGGTCATGGTGGATCCTCGTGGGCGAGCCTTCAGTTTCGCGTACTGATCTTTGACTTCATATGGTGCGTTATAATGGTGGTGGCGGCGGTATTTATTCCAGTTATCGACGTTCCCGTAGGGGTGGGTATCCGGATCTGCTTGGAGAGCTGTGCATGCTTTGTCCCCACATTTGAATCTAAAATGTACTAATCGAAAGAGGTCTGCGCCAGTCACCAGGTCCAACTCCGCAATATATCTTATGTCATGCAGCGACTGAAATAAGGTATTTAATGCAGCCGTTTTCTCGACATCTTTCCATCCGAGTTTTGCCGCAAGGAGATAAATTCGAAGCGGCTCCTCGAGAATCAATGCTGATTTCTGAACCTGTCTTTGAATTTTCCTCTCGATGGCTGACATACTATATTTTTGTGTGGCTGTGACTACGCCCACGTACGTTCGACAATCGTTTGTTTCCAGTTCGTCTGTGTCATGATAAAGAACCCTTAAGAGGAGGAGAAGCACTTCGCTGGTCTCCTGAACGGATATGACAGGTCGTCCATCCTTCGATTCGTGATCCTTCAATGGAAACATGCGGTCGAAGAAGACTGGTGATACATGCCGGATCAAGGCGCTCGAGACACAGAATTCGACAGAATCCGACGAACGGAGAATGAGATCCCCGTTGAGCGACGAACGGAAGCGGTCAAATCCATGTAGCGGATCATTGACCACGTCGGGAGAAAACTGCGATTCGACTGCATCCACTACGTTGGCGTTGGTAAGTGTGGTTGCCAACTTCTCCTCCTGGGGTTGCGCTGATTCATCACATCGAAGCCTGTACTCCAGGAATCGGTAGAAATCTGTACCAGTGATACTCTGCAGTTCTTCGACATACGGTAAACTCTTCAGGGGTATTTGCAAAGTTTTGCGAGCAGCACTGTTAGCGACATCCTCCCATTCGAGGTCTGTCGCGACTGCATAGATCCTGAAAGGCTGCTGATCTATCAATTTGGACTTGATGATGCGAGAGATCAGCTTTTTTTCGATGACGTCCATGCAGTATTTTTTCACTGCTTTACCGACATTCCAAAGCGATCCAATATCGTCCAGTTGTGGTTTCTTGACGTGAGGATGTAAGAAGTCGAGCAGAAATCGAATCGTCGCGCTATCTTCTGGCAGGGGAATGATAGGAAGACCATCCCTCTTTTCGGTCTGCTCGGCAGCAGGGCCATGGTTTAAGTCAAACATGTTTCTGAAAAATGGGGACACTAAGCGAAGCAAGCCCCCAATTACGTAGAAGTGGACGTTATCAGATGAGCGGATGATAGCATCTGCAACAGCAGTAGAGTCATAAGGCGAGTCTGCTGCTTCAGCAGCGGGCCAAGCGGAATCCATGAAGACAACGTGAGGGCTGCGATAAGGATATGGCTCTTATAGGTGAGGTGTGTCTGATTGCGCAGTTCGCTTCTTGAGCGGCCTATGGCCATGGCCGTGTTCTGACATGGTGACATATCGGCGTACTAAGTAGTCAGCGACACGTAATGAATGCCATCCTTCAAGCTTCATCATCAATGATTAATGAATGTCCTAGGCGTACTAGGAATGCAAGTATGGCATGTCTGACTCGGACTTCTTTTCATGCCGCTTTGAGATTTTGTTGGCGGTTCCGTCTCCTCCAAGCGGAAAGGTATTGACTCGTGGTGACCTGCAGGGTTGTCGGAATCGGCTAACTGTAGCATGGTGGTATAAAACGTTTGCACTGGTTGCCTGTGCGCCCGCGCGCATTCCTGGCTTTTTCCATTCGACTTTGTACAGCAATTTTAGGTCGTCTTCGTCCATGGGCACGCCTTCCAATGCTGCAAACAACGCCTCCGAGCCTACGTTGAAGAACGTAAAGATCACGGCAACATCGCTACTTCCAGATGACCTATTAACTCTGGGGCCATTCTCTGTCGTTCGCGACTGGTTAAAGTTTGCCGCCATCGGTGGTGTGCTTGAGGCTTTTCGACGTCTGGCCTCTTATGTGTATGAAAAACTGCAGAGTACTTTCTTTATTACTGCAACATTTGAAGAAGACGACGATTGTTTTGGTATGTTGAGAGCTTTAGATCGATGTGTATGCGTTGATTTTCTGACTAGATTGGATGATGCATTGGCTCTCAAAGCATCCGTCATGGTGTATGCGTTAATCTCTTGCCAATTCTTGTACCGCAACTGATGACATTGTTCATTCCCATAGCCGAACTACGCAATCTCAGAATTAGTACACGGTGCTATAGTCTTAATGGCCTGGGTATCATGATACCAGGCGAGGAGAATGACGGTCAGTCATTGGTGAGCAACAAACGACCGCTAGCATATTTGCCGGATATCTCTTTTTCTACTGTTGTGTGGTATAAGCGGCATTGGATGCGCGTAACACGCCTGGAACAAGAGAACGGAGCGAACCGACGTCGTGAAGAACTCTTGGAAATCAAGTGAGGAATCCGGAAATTAATTATTCATGGACGAGCGCTGATCGACAATCGTTGGATCTCAGAATTTTTGCACGCAACCACAAAATTTTGAACCAATTATTGCTTGAAGCGAAGAAGAGCTACATTGCTGCGCAGGAAGAGAGCATCGGAATTTATGTTTCCGATTCGTTCGTGCAGCTTGTATAGATATGACACGCAACTGAACCACTTTATCAGGTCCAATAGTTGGCGGCATCTGGCAAACCGTCCCAAACGTCCATTGAACTCTATCATATTGGATCCAGGGGTAAAGGATGCACTGATTGCTGACGCAAATGACTTTCTTGCGAGTAAAACGTGGTATACAACTCGAGGCATCCCATTCCGCAGAGGTTATCTCTTGGTGTGTTTTCTTGTCCAAAGCCTCTACGGGTTGCTGATCTTCATCCAGTATGGAGCTCCTGGTTCTGGTAAAACCAGCATGATACATAGTTTAGCGGGCGCACTTGGCCTTGACATATATGTCATCACCCTTTCTCGTGCCGGCATGGATGATACTGTTCTGACGGAGCTTAACACAGACTTGCCAGGCATTATTTCATTAATGTCGCACCACGTGTACTCAGTTGAGATGTGTACGCTTAGAGCGTTGCATCGCACTGATGGAGGATATCGATGCTGCTCTGACGCAGAATATTAACCGAGAATTAAACGGTGACACCGATGAAACTTCAGTTCACAGCAAAGCACGGAATCAACGCTCTTCTAATGGCATGAGCAGAGTCAGCCTTAGCGGCCTTCTTAATGCTTTGGATGGTGTTGGGGCTCAAGAGGGCAGAATATTGTTTGCAACAACGAACAAGTACTCGTCCCTCGATCCAGCTCTTTGTCGCCCTGGGCGTATGGATGTGCATATTGAGTTCAAGTTGGCCAGCAAATACCAAGCTCGAGAACTGTTCAAAGCATTCTATCTGCCCAGTCCGAAAGCAGACAAGGACGGGGACGACTGTGGACATGCATCAGACATCGAGGAATTCTATGAGAAGGACGGTAATGACCCGAATCTTATTGACTTATCGGAAACTTCCAATTACAAAGACGAAGCATTATCTGGAGTCTTGATGGCAGGAGCACTTCATCAGCATGACACACCTCGACTCCCTCGCCAGGCCATCATCACTCTAGCGGATGTTTTCGCAGATGCTGTGCCTGAGCGGAAAGTATCCATGGCAGCTCTGCAGGGTTTTCTGATGATGCACAAAACGAATCCATTGCAAGCCGTCAATGACGCGAAATCGTGGATCAAAAAGGAGATTGATAGGCACGAAAGTGTTACAAAAGATCCAGTGGAGGTCAAACAGAGTGCAACGACTGTGACCCTTTAAGAAGAGATCAGTACTATCATTGCTATTCATATTATATATGCGGCCCCGAACAGAACTTTGGACCTAATATCACTTGCACTTTTAATATATTTTACAACCATTATTAACACAATCCGGGTGGATGAACTTGCACGTGGAATGGCTAATTGATAAAGGGCTATGATTCTTGGTTTTTGCTAGAACTGGTTCGAACGGTCCATGCGGAAAACCTATGAGGCGATCAGAGTCTCGATACAAGAGACAAATAGATAGTCACTTTGGGAGCATGACATCCAATCGTTCGACCAGTAAATCATTAAAAGACTGCAGGTCCGCAACGTATTTTGGTTTGCACTTCCCGCACAAAGATGCAGGAGCTGTAACCGAAATTATCTCAATCGTGGAAGTAACGTGGGGTGACGGTGTCTCCCACAGAGCCCTTCCAATGGCTTCCAGATACTGGATCCACCACTCTGGGTAGTTTACTCCTTCGTACGTTCTGAAGGTACAATGATGGAGACTCCACGGCGTCCTCCAAATGCAATCCCGAGAGCTCGACCACTGTAACCAATCTTTCACAACAGATTTTGCTGCCTTTTGGCAGTGGAGGTAATAACGCACAAGAGCCTGATAGTCACGACCCGTGATGAGGTCGAGCAACGGGGTGTCTGGCCAATCCATGATGGCAATTTGCAAGGATTCCTTCGCACCAAAGTCAGCCATATCCTGATGGCGGAAACGCTGGCCCAATGCGAACAACGCGATAGGATTCTGCTTTAAACTCTTACGACCTGCGTAGCCAAACTCCAGCAAGCGGTTCTTCACGGTCTCCAAATCGTACTTCTCGGCACAGGTGAGGATCGCAGCGACTTCGTCCAGATCGCCGAGTCGAAGTGTCCCACGTGGGTCCATCCATGACAGAACTTGATAAAGCACTTTACTGTCGTCGGACACGTCTATCACGTTGTTGGCAAGTCCGTCGGTCTGGGAGGGCGGCTGTGGTAAAGAGAGCATAGAGGCAAAGACGGAGGAAGAGAGTCGCAGTATCGTTCGATGGACATGGAAGTCGACTTTGTCGGACGTGCGCAGGATAAGGTCGCCGTCGGGATCGTCGAAGGGATGTGGTGCTACAAGTGTGGGCGTAACCGCCGTAGTAGCGGACTTGTGCTCGTCATTTGGCATCGCGGTACTTGTACAGCCGCAAATGACCATAAGGCCGACAGGTTTTGTGTAGGACGCGAAACAATCAGGATGTGTGCAGCATTCGGATCGTGAACCCAGCCATGCCTTGATTGTCGAATGACAAGCTGACTTAATGATATACACGAGATCATACGAGGTTCACACAAACAGTGGTAACATTATCTATTTTGAAGAATGCTACATATGCGTTGTACAGAGAGGAAGAGATGGCTTTTGATCAAAAAAGATATGAAAATAAGATACTATGTACAGTGATAATAAGCAAGAATCATAATTACCATCAAAGAAAGCATTAAAATCGCGAGCAAGCATCGACACACAGCCTTTGAACGCAAGATTCAAGAGATATGCTGTGTGCGTGTGGTCGTGAGTGTGTAAAGTAGAAAAAAACACTGTACAGGTGGAAGTACACGAACTTGACTGGCATAGTCCATTATGCAAACAACAAAACAGGCAAGGGCAGAAAAGTGGTTATGGGGAGAATGGACGGTGAAGAGTGATTGCTGGTCCTGGTTGGCAATTATCGTCGAGTTGGTCATTGAACAAGACATGATAGCTGATGTCTGCAATTTAGATTGAAGGATAAAATAGCAGTTTCAAACTTACCACAAATGGTCACGAAGGCCATAATCCCAAGAAGGCTCCTGCACTAGAAACAATTCCTACAGCTTTCCCAACAATCGTTGATTCTTTTTCTGTCGGGCTTTCAGAACTCTCAGGTTGCTGCGGTGACGTGACGGGAGATTGAGAAACACCAGGGTGCGATATGCCTAGCGACGTGCTTGGCTCTATAGGATGTGGCGGAGTTACGAGTAGTGGGAATTTCCCCTTCGTTGGCGATCGTACAGATGGAATTATTCTAAAAGAATGTGAGCTTGTCGGACTTTGGGTATGTGAAGGTTGCGTCTGTGGCGAATGCATCGATAAATTTGCATTTGACTGAAACGACGCTTGAGACTTGGTATCGACCTCCGGCGCCGCTGGGCCAGCAAGCGGTGCTGTGATGATTAATAGAGGTGAATTAGAAGGTGTTGGCTGGATGACCCGTTGGGCTTCTTCGTCTACTCTCTCTTTATTTGATTTTCCTTTATCTCGCTTAGCTGGCGATACATCGAGTGGTTTCGTGGCTTCGACAGCGCGCGCCACTTCCGTGGATGCTATTCAGAAAATTCAGTTGATAATAAAGCATCCAATGATGACTTGGACTAACCGACTTTCTCTGGGAGCGACACTGATGTTCCATTTGTGGCCGGAGCAGAGTCTCCCCTTCCCTCAGTGAAAGAACTTTCTCTCACCATAGCCCCCGTTTCGACGTCAGAACTCAGACTTCGACTAGACCTCTTGCCGCTCCAATCCTTTCCACGTTCTCTGTCTCTTCCTCTCTCCCTTTCCCTGTACGACTCCTCTCGTCTTTCCTTCTCTTTCTGACGTTCCTTGTCCGCCCTCCCATTGGCATATACGCCTCCGATAATGCCGGCTACTCGGACGAATGAACTGTCGGGTGACAGGCTACCGATAGGCGATTCTCCACTACCATGACGCTCGCGATCTGAGTGTGATGATGGTGTTCGGGTATTTGACCTGCCCCGTTGACTCCGCGCAAGTAAGTCCTGGTATGAGGAACTCCTTCCTCTCTGTACAGGCGGGCATAGTGATGACGAAGAGGATTGGGCATCAGGGGAGGAGACCGATGAGACTCTTGGATGCGCTCGCGTAGGTACCGGTGCAGCAATATTTTGAGGCGTCTCTGACGTGGGTATATTAACAACAGGTGAGGGCGTGCGAGAACTTGATCTTGAACGATTCCGCAAACTGGACCGTGATGAAGGACGTCTATCGTCTGGGCTCGACGTCCGTCGTGAAAAGCTCTCCCGAAGATTTTGTTCATCAAAACGACCACGGAGATCGTCTTCACTTCTGGAGACCGCAGAAAGATGCCTCCGTGCCTGGCTTTCTTGCGAAAGCTGGGGCAGCGAATCAATAACAACGGTTGGTATTGGACTAGAATGTTTGATGGTAGACGCGACGGATGAATCGCTTCTTCCTACGTCCGGTCCGTGCAAATGTCAAGCCATCGGTAACTTGCGCTGTTGCATCAGATGATGAGCGAGAATCATCTTTTCGTTCTCCTATCCTTTCTTCCTCCGCGGTCATATCAAAATCTTCTTCTTCGGTACCCGCCTCGAAACCAACCGAAAAGCGGCCTACACAACGGTGGTGGAACGTAGACCAACCCAACAGGCGTTGCTGCATCGTCCTGAGCCTGTTTTTGGTCGCGTTCCTTCCACTCCTCCCTTCGCTGTATCCTCCCATTTACTCCAGATACGTCATCGCTACCGGCTTCATCTCCAAAACTCTCGGCCCAATTATCATATCCAGAATCAGTGGTTTTGAGAATTGTTGGTGCTATTGGAGCAATTGTCACATGCACATGTGGGGGACGCCTACTGCGGCCATAATGTAAGCTGTCTTCGCCCCCGCCCCGTGCCCGCATGCGAAAAGGTTGGGGATGAGATGCAGAGTACAGATGGGGACGGGGGCGGTAGGCACTAGAGGTGCTAGAGCGTCGAAGGGGACCTTTGGGCGTGTCCGCGATTGTCTGAACAGGCGAGGTGGATGTCTGCCGTCTTCGATCAGACGAAGGTGATATTGAAGATGGAGGGGAAGAAGTGGATGTCGATCGGGAGGAAGGCGTGGATACTGAGGCAGAAGTAGAGGGCGAACGAGATGTACGTTCTTTCCTTGGCGTATTCTGGAGACTATATGACCTAGGTCGGATCTGAATAGCGTCGTCGTCGTCATCTTCCTCGGATAGTTTTTCATCATCTCCAGAATCCGAATCACTTCCGGCAATGGCACTCCCACTGAGATGACGACGGGTACGTATGGCCCATACATTGCCATCCTCATCGTCATCCTCTTTGTCCTCCTCATAGCTGGCAGGAAGATTAACCGTCATCTGGGGAGCAATGGCAACGATACTTACCCATCATCGGAATCACATCTTCGTGTGCCCCAAGAGTCTCGGAGTATCATCTTCGTTGTTAGGTTTTTCAATGGCAATATACTGTTCAACGAAGGTGTTAAATGTGATGTGCTTCTTCTTGTGAGGGTTGTGAGGTGATCGCCGATCTATGAGACCCGTGGTACTAGTCCCCGTACTTGAATTGGAATCCTGCGAGTGACATGACAGGATCTGGGATTGACGAAAGTGGCCATCAACATTTGACTTTCTTTGACTTGTGGCTATGCCACCGGGAGGATCTATCCGCGGAGGCGAGTCCTTGCGGAAAGCACGATTAGGACCCCAGCGTGTGATATGTGTGTCGCTCCTTGTGTGCACCAGAGCAGGACGTTTTGGTCTAGGAGACCTGGATAACGTGCTTTGTCCAGCTGGTGAAACACCTGAACCGCCCTGAGCACTCGTTGTAGGCTGCTGACTTTCGTCCCCAGAAGCAGTGGGACTAAAGACCGGAGAAGTGTGCAAATCGCTTGTGAGCAATTCACATATGCTCCGATACTTGAGAATGGGTTTGTGTCGTGGTTGGTCTGTTCCATCCTCTGTGTCTCGAGGTCTGGCTCTGGCTGGGGGAGTCCAGTCGACAGCGGTATGTAGAGGGCCGTATAGCCAAGTAACGTCCGAGTCTTTAAGCCTACGTTCCGGTGATTGTGAGCATGAATGAACGCGTCATACCTGAGTGGAGCTTGCGAGACGGCGAGACTCACCAATTGAGTGTTTCTGGAGTGACGGTCTTCAACTTGTTCCTCTGCTTCCACCAAGTCCGCCAACTCGCATTTTCCAGCCTGAGACCATTCGCGATCTCGTTCTTGAGTCTGGTCATCTTCCGCCATGAGTGCCAAACATCCTCCTCCTGCCAGTCATGGGAGAGATAGTCGACTTGCCCGCGGGGCAAGGTTGACACGGAAGAGTCGTCTGGAGCGACGCTAGCGTTCGTTACCGACACAAGGAGGACCGGCAGGTAGTTTGCCATGGGATGGGGAGACGGTGAAGAAGGTTTAGTCTGGTCTAGTAGATGAGCTCAAAGACCCGACAAACCCCGCCAGTACAGGCGCCGCAGCGGGCCGAAACTCCGCTTAACCTCCGAACGAATTCTTGTTCCGGCCGATTCACATGCGCTTAAACCAAAGTCGGATTTCGCCGCGCAAAATCAACTGGAAAGCGGCTTTACTGAGACCTGATATGTTTGTCTGACACAAGTATTAAAGGTCAGCTGACCCTTTTGAGCGGCGCTAACCCAGCAACCAACACGCGGAATCCCCATTTTGGCTAGTAATCTGTGTAATCTTATTCCGACGGGGATCATGGAACTC
The DNA here is from genome assembly GCA_023014475.1 of Amanita pallidorosea. NCBI lineage: Eukaryota > Fungi > Basidiomycota > Agaricomycetes > Agaricales > Amanitaceae > Amanita > Amanita pallidorosea. The sequence goes on from JAEBUS010000059.1 coordinate 310,705, forward strand.
CACGACTGTCAGCTGTAATATATTTATTATAAATTAATAGTCACATCTTGTCATGATGTGACCACAACTCACTAGTCCCTTCCGTCGGCGCTCCCAACTGTCGGCCGCCAATGTCCACCGGTGCTTTTTGGAGGATCCAACAGCGTATTATGAACATGTCGTAGCGCCTTCTACGCCTCTTTTTTCAGACTTTCCGTTATCACCGGCCCGTCATTGCCCATCATGTTGCGTGACTGATGAACCCAGGATAGCCATGATTTGCTCCCGCAAAAATATTGGTGTACATATGACAACATGCCTGACACAAGCTTCCTGGCTCCGAACGGTGTTAATAATGGTACGAATCATCAGAAGTGTGGGGAACCAGGAACGACATCCATGTGGGTTACCCGTCATCAATAAGTGCGACAGGTTTACGGGGGTTTGTGACAAAGCCGTCAACTACGTGTCGACACTCACCCTTCCCCAACAACCTCTCGAAGAAAACGGACTCTCCGATAAGGAGATGACTACGGATGATCACAAGACATCGGTTTACAAGCCGGACATTGATGTCAGTGGCGTCGATGAACGCAGATTGATGAGAAGGGTCGACTTGGCGCTGATACCCTGGCTCTCTTTCTTGTACCTACTGAGCTTCTTGGACCGCACAAGCATCGGAAAGTAAGCCGGACTTGTTTGTTTGTGATAAATATATAACAAACGTGCATAGTGCCAAGGTAGATCTTAAGTTCAAGCTCCATCCCAATGTGTTCAAGGCTTATCGCATCCGCAGCTCTATCACCTCACAACCGACCTCCATTTGACAGACAATCAATACCTATTATCTTTAACGGTATCTTCGCTCCCCACTCACAAGGCTGTCCCATTTGAATCACTCGGGTAGATTTTCTTCTTCAGTTATGCAGTTTTTGAGGTTCCGTCCAATGTGTTCTTGAAACGTCTCCGTCCGTCGATATGGCTATCATTTTTGATGTTCTTTTGGGGAGTTATGATGGTATGTGTACATCTACATCGGGTTGGAGGTTAATATAGCCTTGTGGAAGACACTTCAAGGCATTGTACATAATTACGGAGGTTTATTAGGTAAGAACTTTGTAGGAAGGAAACGCGTAATTTTACAGGAATACAGGAATGAGATGGATGCTTGGAGTGTTCGAAGCTGGCTTATTCCCCGGAGTCAACTACTATCTGTCATGGTATGTGTGAAAACGCCGTGTTAGAGAAGAAGGCTCATTACGTAAAGTTGGTACAAGAGATCTGAATTCGGGATTCGTGCTGCGTTGTTCTTTTCTGCAGCGACCGTGTCGGGCGCCTTTGGTGGTCTGCTTGCGGTGAGCACCAAGAAAAGGAACAACATCTCAGGTTCATTAATCATTGCTGATTTATAATGCAGGCTGCCATCTCTAATTTGGATGGCGTGGGCGGCAAACCCTCATGGGCATGGATTTTCAGTGCGTTTAACTCTCTGCGTAATTTGAAATCCGCGAACGAGTTTTTTTTCAAGTTATAGAAGGCTTGACCACCGTAGTGGCAGGCGCTGCCTCATTCTGGATTATACAAGACTTCCCAGACACTGCCAAATTCTTGAGCGAAAAGGAGCGGGTCTTCATCGTCAGACGGTTGCAGGGGGACGACCAATACAGCGCTGGAGGAGAAAATCTGAAATGGAAATACATCAAGCAGAGCATATTGGACTGGAAGACGTGGATCGGCAGTTCGTCGCCTTTTCATCATCTGCTGAAAGCTTGATGATCACGACCAGTGTTTGTCTATGCTGGCAGTGACATGCCACTGTACGCGTTCTCTTTATTCCTACCCAGCATTATCAGTCAGGTACGTGACACTATTACGACCTTGTTATCAAATCTATGCTCAGCGTATTTTTAGCTTGGTAGGCATCTCATCTTCCGCATGGATGCTTTCAAGTGACAGGAACTTCAGGCTACCATGCAACAGTGGCAAATTTGTTAACCGTGCCCGTTTATACATTCGCTTGTATAGTAACGTGTTGCGTGGGCTACGCCGCTGATCGATGGGGACATCGAGGTTACTTCAATATGTGAGTGTGTCATCTTCACGGATCTATTGTTGATAAAAAGTCAGGGCGTTCTTTTCGATCGGTAAGAAGTTCCCGCCCATGTCTGGTGTACGACCCGATTCACGCCTCCAGGTGCCGCGGGATACATTATTCTCATTGCTTCAAGGAATGCTGCCTTATCATACTTTGGCGTATATCTTGCAACTTGGTGAGTTGCAAGACAATTGAAAGGACATAATTAATAAATTCCGCCTAGCGGCATTTACCCCATGATACGTAAGTTCTCATTATTGGATCGTCTCCCAACGCAACTGATATTTAATTTCAAAGCGAATACCATGTAAGCCCCTCGGCTATCCGGCTATCCACTCAGTATGGTCTGACTTGGCATGCAGTGCTTGGGTGTCAAATAATGTTGAAGGTTCCTACAAGCGTAGCGTGTCACTCGCTATGGTGATCGGCTTGTGAGCTCGCCGTCATTTTTTCTGCTGGTATTTACCGTCGAATTTTGATAGCGGCAACATTAATGGGGCTGTGAGCTCCAATGTCGTAAGTAATCATCATGTCATCATGCCATGGGGCTGTTCACGTACTCTTTACTTACACCTCGGAAGTACCGTGCCAAGGACCAACCCTGGTTCCGGCTAGGTCGGTGTGAACTGGGTCACCACGGTGTTATCTGACACAGTATCTTACAGGACATGGCCTCGTTCTGATGTATATCGGTATCGGTTTCATTAGTACCGTTATCTACCACATCTACTTGAATCGCGAGAATACAAGACGTGATAGGGGTGAAAGGGATGAAATCATTGGAGATGAAAAAGGTGAAATTGAGAACGAGAAGAACGGGAGATTTGCAACCATTGAAGAGGCCAAGAGGGAAAAGGGAGATAAGTGGAGTGGTTACCGTTATAGGTTGTAATTGTCGATCGCGCGACTAGAAAGATTGAAAGTAACCAATTTCCAATGGCATTCGTCGACTGAGGTACATATTCGGCCTTATTGTTTAGCCGGCGTTTGGCCTTGGTGCCAGACCTTCAGAGCTATGGATGGACAATAAGCTGGGTGCCACAATAATTTGCGCTTTTTGGAATGGTAAAGTGCGTCGTTTTAACCATTCGCAGCTCGTGGTGGGCAGACGATGGACAAGTTGCAATTGTTCAAGGTGCAGGACATCAGTGCCGGTCTCGGAGTAAATCCGCTGATAAAAGTAGTTCCCGTGTGCGTGCTCTCTGCTGTGGCACTGGCAATCATCTTGAAGGATGACACAACTTGCTGTATGCCGGACGCATAGCGAGTGTTGTCAGTGCGATGCGATTGTACCTGCGGAATGCTATGCGGGACGCTCAACTTACCATATCCAGACAATAATGAATGCGACAACGGGAGGACGTAAAATTGCACGACAATGAGAATGATTGGACATACCAAATCGTACCATATTGTTCCTTGTTTTTTTTCTCCACCTATGCCTTCATCGTATATAACCCCGCCCGCCTTTTTGCTTCCCACTCCGTCCTCTGCGTTTCTTCGCTCAAGATGACTATTCCTATCACGTCTGCTGCTCTCGACGTTGATGCGCCCCGTCCCAAGGATGTCGGTGTCCTTGCAATGGAGGTTTACTTCCCCCGCAGAGTTCGTGTTCACGTGTTCCTAATTAGCCTTTCCTGACGTTCTTTTTTTGTCTCAGTGTGTTTCCGAAGATGCACTCGAGGATTTCGATGGCGTCTCAAAGGGCAAATACACCATTGGTTTGGGTCAGGAATACATGGCCTGGCCGGACGACAGGGAAGACATCAACTCGTTCGCTTTGAACGGTATGTTTCAACCGTGTGCCTCATTATAAACATCTCATTATACGCGTTAGCTGTTTCTGGTCTCCTCGAAAAGTACAACGTTGATCCAAAATCAGTTGGCCGTATCGATGTTGGAACGGAAACCATTATCGACAAGTCCAAATCTGTAAAGACGACGCTCATGGACCTCTTCGCTGAATCGGGGAATATGGATATCGAGGGCATAGATTCGAAGAACGCCTGTTACGGTTCTACCGCAGCTTTGTTCAACGCCATCAATTGGGTTGAATCCGCATCATGGGACGGCCGTCTTGCAATTGTTGTTGCGGGTGATATCGCTGTATATGCCGAGGGTCCGGCCAGACCAGCTGGTGGTGCAGGAGCTGTGGCTCTCTTAATTGGCCCCGATGCCCCGATTGTATTTGAGCGTAAGTAACTGACCCGTATCTATTGCTTTCGCTGAGCTAACGTCTTGTTAATAAAGCCATTCATGGTAACTACATGGCCAACACCTATGACTTCTACAAACCTCAGCTTTCGTCTGAATATCCCGAGGTCGATGGACCGGTGTCTGTCGTGACATACATTGCTGCTCTAGATGCAGCGTACTCTCGTTTCCGCGAAAAAGTAGCACGGGTGGTAAAGAAGGGACACCTAAATCACGCGAATGCCGAATACTCTGAAGCCATTTTCTCTCTCCAGGATGTCGATTATGCCCTCTTCCACAGCCCCTACGGCAAGCAAGCTGTCAAGGGTCATGCAAGACTCTTGTACAACGACTTCCTTGCCAATCCAGACATGACCCACTTTGCCAACATACCCAACCGGGACAACCTTCTGTCCATGACGCGACCCGACTCGCTTACAGACAAGGTCGTTGAAAAGACATTCATCGCTGCTTCAAAAGCATCATTTGCCCAAAAATCCGATGCTGGCATGGCTTGCTCACGCAGGCTAGGCAACATGTATACTGCTTCACTTTATGGATGCCTCGCTTCTCTGGTATCCAAAGTTGAGCCCGCACAGTTGAAGGGTAAACGCGTCAGCCTGTTTGCATTTGGTAGCGGTTGTGCCGCAAGCTTCTTCAGCCTTCGGGTAAAGGGTGATACGAGCGAGATTCGGGAAAATCTCAATTTGATCAACCGATTGGCTAGCATGAAGGTTGCTTCACCACAAGAGTTCGTCGATGCCCTCAAGGTATGTAGTTTGTTTTCTCCCTTATAAACTGATTGTTGATGATTTTTCAGCTCCGAGAAAAGAACCACAATGCTTCCAGTTTTACCCCCGAGGGTTCCGTTGACAATATCTGGCCAGGTGCATATTACTTGGAACACATTGATCACAAATACCGGCGAAAATACTTACGTGCACCGACCGCCTAAGTCATTACTGGCGCTATACCCCTTTCGTTTTCACTCATAGACTTCGTTGATCGGCCACTGAATAACAGGTAGTGCAATTGGCCCTGCCTTTGTAGTTTTTAGGATTATTATGCTTTATCTGCATAAATTTACATAAAATAATAAATAATACCCACGAATCTGCGCATCACTTCGAGAGCATGAATATTCCTGAATCCGACGGCCCTCGAGTAAATGTCACGCCCGGTTCCTTTGCTTCAAACAAGTTGTCCTCAGTGCCGCATTGTCATCCATTCACACTGCGTGTATGCACATTCTCAAGGTTTTCTGCCCATTTAATTGATTGGTTTCAGTTAGATGTTCTATTCCCTGAAAACGCGGCACTGGAGGTTGCACTCGCACAGCACAAGACCCGCTATGCAACAGGTGTTTTCAGGCTATCAGAACTCGTTGAAAATGCGAGCTCTTTCATTCATGAGTTCGAAACACATAGGTTACTCTCGTTTTCAATCGTGTCATGTGGTGCTCACAAGAGCACAGCAAATTTTTGATGCTGAGCACAGACAAGAACATAGACGACGTATGGTGCATCGACTCGCGCGGACTCGTGACGCTATTTCTTTCAAAAGAAACGTACGAACAACTTGGTATCGCAGGAAAACCTCTGCCGTTCACAAAACGCACAAAACATGACCGTGGTATGGAAAATTATCTTGGTAGCTGGAGGTCATGAATCATTAAACGACTGATTGCCTTAGTATAGTCGTCCAATTTTCGCTCAGAAGAGGCACGGATACTCCCGGTAATGTGGCCAGGAGACGTGCGGCGCTCAGAGCTTGGGACAAAAGGCGCGAGGAGGAAATGGGAGTGAAAGGATGGCATGTCACATATTGCTGCAAAGGTAAATTTCGCTTTGCTCAATCCCATTCATCTTGTCTCTGATTTAACCCTCTTAGACCCCGGGACGATATCACATCCCCTCTCTGCGTCCGAGGACAGGCTTAACGAGTTAAGTTTGGAGGATGTGGCGAGCCAATCGAAGAGGATACGGGATGTACATGTTCCCGATGTCGAGTTAAAGTGGATCCCTGCGAATGGCGCCGAGGATGAATTGGAGGATTGGAACGAGGAAATGCACTCACTATTTGAATGGGTTGGCATGGCATGCTTAGGTTCCCAGCGGTACGGTTATCATTTCTAGCTCATGTATCCATTCTAACAATACGCGCAGAATCAACCTCAACGATCGTGTAGATCCGTACGTCGCAGTGTATGAGCCTCTGCCATCAAAGCCTGGCAACTTGACACATATGCACTGGCAAGGTTTCCTTTGCCCTGCATTCGTTCAACTCGTGGTCGATACGGCAATGTGAGTATTTATAAGGTGAAATACTATGACGATGTGCTATAATGCGATTGCAGTTCGTTCCTGAATACCGCGGACCGGCCCGAGAACGCCCCGTCTTTCCTCTCAGTTATCTCACACTCTGCTACCAAAACCCCCTTGTCTTACATCAATCCCAAAAATATGTCATTGGTTCCCTGTCGATCCGAAGCTTTGAGGGTGCCTAGGGAGGATGGCGAGGATTCGTGGTGTCTATACGCGAAACCAACCTCACCTCTCGCACATGGAAAGGGTGCTGACTGGGTCTTGGCCGAAAGCGTGGACAAATTGGTTACTAGATGACGTCGCTGTCGTTCTATCGTACACAGATGCCCTGGGAATATTTGAACATACTTGTCGGTCAACTGCGCCGCGGCTCCTTGCTTCAAGAGTTATGTGCCTACCTCATGTCAAACGCACGACATGCGGAGGATATAATAAAACACCCACCTGACTCCAAGGTCACTGACAAAGTCATGGACTCCCTCAAACCTTTCGATTCGTCCGCCAAGGCGGACATCATTCTACGCTCGTCCGATTTCTTCGTCATCAAGGTCCTTTTATGTCACGTATCTTCATTTTTTGATGAGATGTTTTCATCGAAATATGTCATCGCCTCTGAGGGTGAGACGCGAAACGGGATGCCCATCATTCCTGTTACTGAAGTCTATACTGTCTTCTCACACTCACTTATCCTTCTTATTTTACGCCTGGCGATCAGGTCATCCACATTGATGACCTGTGCAAGGTAGCGAAAGCGGTGCAGAAGCACTCCATGGATCGTATTGGGAGCGAACTGAAGAAAAGGGTGACTTCATGTCGATTGTTAGAGGTGGACCCGTTTCAAGTCTACGTTTCAGCAATCCAATTAGGTTGGACTGACATTGCTGTCGCAGCGGCTTCCAAGCTATAGGTTCAGGCGTGAGAAGTACGGGGGTAAAGGCGAGGAGCCTCGACTGGAATTTGACACGCGAAGCATCATAATGGACGAAAAATGCGTCGCCGCAAAAACCCTTGCTACAAATGCCCTCCCGCCGTTCGGACCGACCGCCAAAGCAGACGCTATTTTGCGTTCGTCGGACCGTGTTGACCTTTTCGTCCAAAAGTCATTTTTGGCTTTTCTATCACCAGCTTTAGATGCAATCTTCTCTCATAGAGGGTACATTTACCAAATCAGACACCGGAGATAACATTTTCCCGATTTTTGATATGGAGGAGGACAGCGATACACTTTTCGCTCTCCTTGGCTTCCTTCACCCATATGCAGACGAGCCGCGCATTGAAAAGCTCGGGACATATCCTAAAATCTGGGCGGCAGCGCAGAAATACAAAGTGTCGTCCGTCGCTCGAAAGCTCGAACGATCGCTCCATGCATCCTCCTCTGTTCACGGCGACCCACTACGCGCCTTTGCTCTGGCTGTCAGCCTTGGTTTTATGGAAGCAATAGAAACTACTGCAAAGGAAACGTTAGCAAAGCCACTGAATGACATATCCTACGTTGACGAGTAACTAGAGCGGATATGTTTCGATTAATGAAATACCGATCCAAATGTGTGGACGCTGTATGCCATATCCTCAATAATTTAATTGAACTTCGGAAGACAGGATTCCCCAATTGCATAGACCCCAGTGAATTGACTAAGAACATCCAACTCCCTACCGAGTGGTTCACCAGGTATATCGAGGCAGTTCGATATGGGTTGGAAGAGTGTCCTCGAGGATCCACCCTGATGCTGCACATCATAATAACACGCTGTGCAAGAGGATTAGGAGATTCGACAAAAATACCTGGAGTTCATTTCCGATTCAGATCAATCGCGATTGAAAGGAGATTTCTAAGGTATGCCACTTCTCACTTGTCCGGCCAGGGTTAATCCAATTCTTGGCATACCAGATTCTTAGCATGTTGAACTTATTTAGTTTCCCGGCAGCCGCTTCGACGAGTCCATTAGGGTTTCGTCTACAAACTTGTCAGTCCTAGAATAAACCACTCATTCATTGGAGGAAATGCTATATCTTTTTTGACAGCCTCTCGCCAATGGTATGGTTTTCCCGGAATATCATAGAACGATGAAAGTGACCGGGCCGGACCTCCGGAAACTAAAGTACTAATGTTTCGTTGAAGATAAACTGCAAATTGCCAGCTGCGAAAACGATAATTTCGTCGGATCTGTGTCACTGCGGACATCCGTATGGTTCGCCAACTGATTAAGTCAATCCCCTTTCATTCAGTTATGTATTCATCCTCATGTCATTTGCGCAGCAGGCCTCTGCACGAGGCAGAGGACGGTATAACGGGTCGTGGTGAAAGACATATAGGCACGCCAAAAAGATGTCTACCCCATCCCCACACAAGCAACCATCTCATCCTCAGAAAGATGGCAAAGCTATCCTTGATGCCGCAAAACCATTCGACTCGTCAGCAAAGGCAGACATCATTTTGCGTACATCGAACGCGGTCGACTTCTTTGTGATCAAACTCCTTCTGAGTTCCGTATCCACGGTCTTCGACAACATGATTGCGATGACTGAGGATTGCGAGACCAGAAATGACTTACCTGTCATCACTGTACCGGAAGGTAGCAAACTGCTTCGTCAACTGCTCATCCTCGTATACGCACATTATCATGAGCAGTCAGACTTCGACAATATTAACCTGTGCCACCTTGGCATGATGGCTCGAAAGTATGGCATGGAAATTTTTGTCGAGAAAAGGATGATTACAATACCCCAACTAGGGGCAATCGACTCGTTTCGAGTCTACATTACCGCGACCCATCTTGGATGGAACGATTTGAAAGAGGTGGCAGCTCAGGCAACGTTTCGTCCCAACGTTTTCTGAATCAGCTGTGATCTGTACAAGAGAAATACCAGTACAAGCTAGCACTCGGTCTGTTCCTCCAAAACTGAACTATTCCTCCCTCTTGCCCTTGTGCGATTCGGGTACACTCGACTCGGTTTCCTCTGGGACGCAATCTCTGCCACAAAATATACCAACGTGTCCGACATGTATTTCCCCAGCAACAGCCAGTGATGCAGGCCCCTCCAAACACGTATGCCGGATACAGCGCGTCAAACAGGTATATCGCCATTCTCAGCGGCGTTCCATACAAAGAGGTCCAGGACAACGTCGCAGAAAACGACAATTGGTGAAACGAGGTAGGTGATGATGGGGATGGGCGAAAGGAAAAGATTTGGTTTGGAGAGGGTGGCTTTGAGGTACGGATATGCACGTCTGATAGTATTTGTTCATCAAACATATTCAAACCCTTGCCAACGACGACAAAGCAAACCGCCCCTGCCTCAACATGTCGGCTGGCACTCCCATGGAAATTGACGAGGACGTCACAAATCAATCCACACCCCCCGAGGCCGACTCGCCGACAATATCGCAGGATCTTAATAATAAGAACGCTATTCAACAGGCCTGTGACGAATTGTCCGCCCTTGAGGCGTTTTTGTTTCGCGCCAGCGACGACACTATCAAAGAAAAGGAATGCTAGAGTTATTTAAACATCGTTCACTCTGCTCTATCAGAAATTCAGAACTTCGCCCCCGTCTTGCGGACCAGGAAGAATATCGGAGTAATATTAACCGCATGGGATGGATCAAGTCATTTCCTTATTGAAGGAAACGGCACAGAAGAAGACTTGGGAGAAACTATTTAATCACGGTACATTTATGCTTCACTTAATTCAAGCGCTCTGATCATATTTTATGTCTAGAGTCTTTTTAATAAAGCAACGCACAAATTATGAACATTGCCGCTGCGGGTTGAGGCTTCCAAAAAGGGTTTGCAATTTCCCAAACTCCTCTTTAGTATGTTCGTCCCCCACAGCTACCGTGACGGCGTAGAATTCAATTTGAAGGCGATGCCGCAAATGTGCTCCTTGATACCATCTGTGATTACCTCGATCCTACAAGAGGGGCTATGCGAGGTTAACTAGTATCATCAATGCATCGGGAACCGGAAAGTCCCGCATGGTGGACGAACTTTCAACACAAATAATAACGATTCCCATGTGTTTGCGTCTTACAAGCCGAGGTCTCACATCTCCCTTTTTCATTTGAACGTGCTTATAATATTTTTGAATAGGATTCCCCCCTCCCGATGTTAAACTACGTGATTGGCTTGCCAAGACACGCAACGGAAATGACATTGCGAAAAGTCTAAATGCTTTTGTGTTCTCGCTGTTGAACGTCACTCGTGAACGTCTGACAGCCATTGCAAATGACCTCGGTAATTATTATGTAATCATTTTCTCAATTTCACGCCAACGATTTTGCAGGCTATCGAGAGAATCCCGATGATTTCTTTAATCCGAAGCCTCGTGAAAAGGAGACGCCGGACCTTGTCATATCTCGCCAAAAAGAAGTTGGCATCTGCTTTCCGCGATCTTATGACAAAAGACCAATCTTCGAAGAACCAAATCAATATCGGTCAGAATTCTACCAAGAAGTAATTAATGAGGCAGAAAGTGCGAGTCGACCTGACGTTTGCAATTCATATCTTGAAAATAACGTCATTCAAGTCACTGGAATGTGCATAGTAGAGGACCATGGCGATCCAACTCCCCCGGTACAGTTTTAAAGGCAAGAGTGCAATAGATGACGTGGCAGGTGCCGGAGATAAACTGTGCAAGATTATAGACCAATTTGAGGCGCTGAAGGTGTCAGCGGGCCACAGCGGCCGCTCTGTCATCTCTTTCGACGAATCCCACATGCTCACGGATAACCACGGAGACGGGAAACAGACTTTGTTCTACGAGCTACGGCGCGTTTTTGCGGAGGTTAAATAAGCTCCCCATATTTGCGCTGTTCCTTTCGATAGCAGGATATTTTCATCAATTCTCTCCCGAGATAAGCTCAGACCCTTCAAACCGGATTGCGAGCCGCCAATATCCCATTTTGCATCCGATTTCTGAGACGATATCGCGTTCGATCCGACAGATGTCTCGTTAAATGACGTTACCACAATGAAGTGGATATCTCATTTAGGTCGCCCATTGTACGTCCATTTGGGATTTTCCTTCTGCAAGTAGCTTACTTCCTCGAGTAGTTTGGGACTCGCTATGACGCCTGGAAAAACAAGTCCTCGCAGGTTGATGAGCATCTCACGTCCTTCGCTGTGGAGAAGTTGCTGAAAGGCCCTAAGATGCCTATAATGAGAGCGGAGGGAATTATGGCGTAATAGAAGTCGGCTCGTCAAATCAAGTCGAGGCGGGCATATGCCGCGCGTGTGCACTCACCTTAACTAGTGAGGACTAGAGAGACTACCGATGTATACCATTTTTCCCGGTTCAGAACCTTTATAGCTGGGATTGCAGCTTAAATCACATGACAAGAAGATAGTAAAGGTAGAAAGATAGATTATATTGACATTAAGGCACCCCGGCGTCGCATCTAGCTACGCATATGTATTTGAACTGCATTGATCTTGGGAAACGTGGCGAGATGGTTGCGGCGCTCATCACTGACCAAGGCGGCGCGCGACCAATCAAAGAAGATAACTTCCAGCTGATGCATACTTGGGTTTGCGAGAATGTTTGCCGGTCCTTTGTCGCAGTGAGAATGATAATAAAACATTCAAAAAAACGTTCGAGGGCGGTCATCGCATGTGGTTCAACCATGTCATAC
>JAEBUS010000006.1:0-120587 GCA_023014475.1 Amanita pallidorosea
TTATAATACCATCCTATTGCACGCACAAGATGTGTATCATGGGCATTGTATTCTCACTCAATACATCAGCAAGTGACATGACTCCATACACTAGTCGCTTATGAATCCAGCTTTCTGGTTCATTTAAATCCTTACAATACCAGGCACGAGCTTGATCAGCAATATGATATATCCGGGGTAGTTCACCAACCTGCGTTAAAGCCCCCGTTCCCCCCCTTCTCCGACATCTCATTGTAGGGTTTCGCTACGCCTATCGATTGAGCGCGAGTCGACGGAAGGTTGATCCGAATTAGGCAAGCCAGTTGTTGGTCACAGTCAGTGTCACGCAGACTGCTCGAACTTATGTGCCGCTGGGACTCGGATTCTCTCGTAGGAGTTATCTTGACGATGTTATGCAAGACATTTGCTCGGCATTCATCTGCAAGCGTGATATAGCAACATATTCCGATTGGAAATTACATTTCATTCCTGGAAGATGTCCTAGTGACATTATCCCAACATAGGACTGATTTCCCTACTACCCGCGGTTTACCAAAGTTCGTCTGTCCATGGTTGTCGGACCAACGTTATCTCCTGGTTCAGGTTGCGGTTCCGTCAATTAATAAGTCTTCAGTGGGCAAGACTTACATGTATAACTCTTGACGAATTATTCATTGGACCTTGGTAAATATATGTACAGTACGCTCTGGGGCACGATCCTATACAGTGCGCGTGTTCGCCGACACTCTTTCGGATAGTTCTATCTGCGTCTCCTCGGTCTGATCGCTCCCTTCTTCCGTTGTGCTTGGTTGGATCTGTATTGAGAAGGTTTGTTCCCATGTTACAAACGTATCGGAAAATTCGCGAAGGTTGAGCATGAGCTTTGACGTCTGAAATGAAGACTAAGTTTTTGAGGCACACCGGGTTGCGAAATCAACATACTGCTGATGAATACACGGCAACTATCCAACTAATTGAATATATCAGCACCAGTCTCAGGTCCATCCAACTTGCAACCTACGCATTAGAAGATAGAGGAGACGGTCCCTGTACAATGGTGGAAAGAAACGTTCCCACGATTAAGGCCACTGACAAAGTTAGCCGTGAAGGATGACCGAGCTAAACGATACCAACCCAAAATGCTAACCACGTATCAGCTAAAAAGGCGCTACGAGAAGGAGAAATCTTACATAAAGTAGAACACAGTGCCATCCCTGACGAAGACACTAAGAAGTGGCGAAACACGCCATAAACGCGCAAGATGTCCTCGGGACCCAAAATTCCTGTTTCGACATGCGTTTCGGATGAAGTTGAGTAGGGTCAAGAGGAAGAAAATTGCTTAATCGGAGTAAGCGTAATGTGTCGCTGGTAAGTACAACCTACTTGCTACGACGAGTATGGGTATCCTTCCATATTGTCAATCATATGAAGGGATGAGCATATTAAACCTACCATGAGACCAGTGTAAATCTGCTGTTCGATAAGGAAATAAGGCATCCAGGCCAGGGCAGGTTGAAAGGTGGAGGGATTACTTTCGAGCTGTCATATGCGGAAATTCGGATCGCCGCGTACAAATCTGTCTACTCCTTACGACTCAGACTCTGGACGCCAGCATGGCATGAATACGAACCGAGAATTGCCCTGGCATGATTCGGTTTCAGTGCTATATAAGTCAGTCAAATCATTCGAAATGCACCTGCTGTTATCGTAATGAGGAATATTAGCACTTTATAATGTATTCTCAGATTTTTCGGTCGTGTGAAGGAAAACAAATAACACATACTGTTTCGATTTCTATTGTAGAGGGCATGTACGCGCATTAATAGTATTGTGTTTGCAATTGTGATAAAGATGATTGGCCCCCCCCTAGAGAACCGCAGTCAACTTGGGATTACTAGTGTTTATCCACGTACAGAGGTACGAATCTATAGTAATGTCGACAGCTTGGAAAGTTCAGCTCGACATTTCGGTGTAACAAAACAAACTGACGTCTAGCTGGGAGTCGCATCAAAAGTATGGAAGAAGACAGAAACCTTACCTCAACTGAGTTTGTCACGGATGCTGAAACTATTGCCTAGTTATCCCCTGATTTGCGTCAAAGAATTGTGTACATACGGAGAAAAAATGCTCTTGATAGAACATCAGTAACGTTTCAGAGGTTTTATTGCATTCACTTACGCAAGATATGCGGGGCCATAATAGCGCATCAATATATAGGCAACCTTGGGGAACGACCATTGTCTTCTGTGACGGCTGGATTTGAGTGCACGCTAGCTGTATCGCGGTAATCTTACCTCCATATGTATTTGATCTCCGGAAGCTTGTCAGCGCAAATCTGTCATGCAACGACATCCAGACTAACTTCACGATCCAAGGCCAAGACCACATCGTAAAACAAGAAAGAACAGGCCGACACTGAAGGAATACGTTGAGGATTAACGATATCGGAGGGCATAAAACTTACCAATACCATAGTTCGCCATTTTCGTTAACCGTAGCGCATCGATAAGACTTGGTGGTAGTTGAGCATTGTCAGAGGGTACGCTCATAGATGTGGGGAATGTGGTAGGTCCTGGCACACAGCGCTCATAGATATAGTGCCTGCTCATGGGCGCACGAAACCAAGAATAGAGGGCCCCCTAATATCCGCTTTGCAGCCGCGGATTAAGGATGCTGGGTTTGACAATAGAGTGTCCTTGATCAACGTGACATCCAGATGCTTTCGACATGCGTGCAAGTGACCATTGTGACTAACACCTCAAAAACCTTTGAGGACGCGACATTGAATGTAATTTCGGACGCTGATTGTGGGCTGACAAACGACGCTCGCATTCTCAAAGGTGCCGGAAAACCTTATATGACTTGCAAAAATGGATCGCTGTATGTTGAGTGACAACTGGTTAGCTTGTGACATGTGACACATAAGGAAATTTCGTAATATGAATCACGTAATGAGCTATCGCGTCCACCGAACATCCAAGGAATGCGCAAACAGCTAGATCTTCGAATCCCGACCCTCATCAACAACAATGTCAAGAAAAACCACCGCTCTTTCATTGTTCTTGTCGGTGACAAGGGAAGGGATCAGGTATGTGGACCGTTTGATCAATGTGTGTTTGCAAGCGCTGAGATGTTCATTCTACAGATTGTAAATTTGCATTTCCTGCTTTCCCAAGCCAGAGTATCTGCTCGACCTTCTGTATTATGGTGTTATAAGAAGGATTTGGGGTTCACGACGTGAGTCGCCACGTAACGCGGAACTAAGAACTAATGATACTGTTAGACATCGGAAAAAGCGTGAGGCAAAGATCAAAAAAGAGATAAAACGTGGTACACGCGAACCGAATGAACAGAATCCTTTTGAAATATTTGTAACTGTTACGGATATACGGTATACGTACGTTTGTCCTTTCCTTCCAAAAACTATACTTGAAAATCATCAGATATTACAAGGAGTCGCACAAAATTTTAGGAAATACGTATGGCATGTGCGTCCTCCAGGATTTTGAAGCTATTACACCAAATCTACTCGCGAGGACGATAGAGACTGTGGAGGGTGGAGGCTTGGTAGTGTTACTACTAAAGACAATGACATCTCTGAAGCAGCTGTACACAATGACTATGGTACGTCCTGAATGTCTCTGTGTTGATTCATGCATAACGTAAGCACAGGATGTACACGCTCGTTACCGTACCTCCTCCCATGACTCTGTCGTTGCCCGTTTCAATGAACGATTCATTCTATCTCTTGGCGCTTGTACGGATTGTCTCATTCTGGACGACGAACTCAATGTTCTCCTATATCACGAGGAAAAAACATCAAACCAATAGATGACCCTTCAGACCAGTCTACTCAAGAGAAAAAGGCCGCAGATGAGCTGAAGGAACTCAGATCTTCACTTTTGGATACCAAGCCTGCCGGTGATCTAATCAAACTCGCCAAAACGCTCGACCAGGCGCAAGCGATCCTGACGTTCATAGATGCAATCGCGGAGAAGACTTTGTCGTCAACTGTAACTCTGACTGCTGCAAGAGGACGAGGAAAGAGTGCCTCGCTAGGTTTGGCCATTGCAGCTGCGCTGGCGCATGGATATTCAAACATCTTTGTCACGAGCCCCAGTCCAGAGAACTTGAAAACGCTATTCGACTTTGTGTTCAAAGGCTTAGATACAATGGGATACGAGGAGCACCTTGATTACGACATTGTTCAAAGTACGAATCCAGATTTCAACAAAGCTATCGTCAGGATCAACCTATTCCGGAACCACAGGCAGACGATCCAGGTTCATTCTCTGTTTTTTCACCTTTCTGATACATTTTGACATGGTGGTGATAGTATATACAGCCAGAAGATGCACATGTGTTGGGCCAAGCTGAACTCGTTATCATTGATGAAGCAGCAGCTATCCCACTACCTCTCGTTCGCAATCTCATGGGACCGTTCCTTGTTTTTCTGGCGTCTACTATTAATGGTTACGAAGGTACTGGTCGCTCCCTCTCCCTTAAGCTTATTCAACAACTCCGCGAATCCACTCGACCTTCCCTTTCCAAAGATACAATATCTGCTTCTACGAGGACGGATGACGCCAGCACGTCGGCCACGACGGGCGCCTCTTCAAAAAAACCTGCTCACAAGGCCCCTCCTAAAGCGCGCACGCTCCGCGAGATCAAGCTTGAAACGCCTATCCGATACTCTGCTGGTGATAAGATCGAAATATGGCTGAATAGTTTGCTATGCATGGATGCAACCATTGTTCACAAGGCCATTGGATCGCAGGGCTGCCCACATCCATCTCAATGCGAGCTCTACTATGTCAGTAGAGATACGCTTTTCAGTTTCAATCCCGCCTCGGAGCTCTTCCTCCAACGACTGATGGCACTATATGTCGCGTCTCACTATAAAAACCAGCCCAACGATTTGCAACTCATGTCCGATGCACCAGCGCACCATTTATTCGTTCTCCTCCCGCCAATCAAGGATCATGAGAGTCAACTTCCTGAGCCACTTGTCGTTCTTCAAGTCGCATTGGAGGGTAACATCAGCAAACAGGCGATCCTTGAAGGGCTTGGGAGAGGGATGAGAGCGGGGGGTGATATGATTCCTTGGCTTATCAGCCAACAGTTTCAGGAGACAAAGTTCGGAACGCTTTCCGGTGCAAGAATTGTGCGGATTGCTTGTCATCCAGATTATGCCAACGTAAGCATACGGTTCATTCGATTGAGTTGATGTAATTGAACTGTACAGATGGGATATGGATCTCGAACGCTCCAAGCCCTAGTTCGTTTTACAGTGGAGAATATTTCAGCCTCGACGAGTCCAGTGTAACGGAGAAAACTCATCCAGACTCGGCGATTATGGATCCCGTGAGTACACGCTGCGCACCAACTTAAACTTACTCTCTGACGTTATTTAATTGTATCCGAACCCTCCCCTGAATAATTATAACTTCAACCCTTGACAATATCAATCCAGTCAACTGATCTACTGAGCGAACATCCAACAATCCGGTCTGCATCCGCCATGCCTCCTTTATTACAACGCCTTTCCGAAAGGAAACCAGAAACCCTCGACTACTTAGGCGTATCATACGGACTGACTCCACAGCTTCTGAGGTGCATTCGTTCTATATTTACTCTTCGATCCTATAACGTTTCATCATCTCCGTTGAACGCAATGCTAATGCGCATACAGATTCTGGAAGCGGATGGGGTATGTGCCGCTATATATGCGCCAGACTGCCAGCGAGTTGACAGGTGAGCATACGTGTGTGATGGTCCGTGGTCTCAATAGCTCGGCGGAGGGCGAATTGGAATGGCTCGCAGAATTTGCCAAAGGTACGAAGTATTGACGTTCTGCAAGATGGTGCTGATGGATTACTCCACCAGACTTTAGACGACGTTTCTTGACTCTATTGTCGTATAAATTCCGCGAATTCGGCAGTGTGACAGCGCTAAGTATTTTAGAGGCCGCCAGTACTGGGGCGAAGAAGTCGGACGGAGGTTAGCTTATCGGTTCCTCGGTTGAATCTAATCATTAATTTGCAGAGCTCGGAGTCGCGGAATTGGCTATTTATTTCACTCCGTTCGATCTCAAACGACTTGAATCCTACGCCAACAACATGCTGGATTATCATGTGATACTTGATCTTCTGCCTACCGTTGCTTCAATATATTTCCAAGGAAGATTGGGAGCGGATGTCAAGTTGAGCGTTGTTCAAAATTCAATCCTATTAGCTCTCGGCCTTCAACATAAACCAGTGGAGGATGTGGAGAAAGAGCTACAACTGCCGGTCTCACAAATTTTGGCAATGTTTATCAAGGTCATGCGAAAGATTACCAGACGTTTGATTGGCATCCAAAAGGACGCTATCGGTGCACAATTACCAGATCCGGGTAATGTGCAGGCGACGAGAGTTAGTGATGCACGGCTAGATGGACCTGAGGAACGGGAAGAGTGGAAGAGCGTTGGTCAGGCCTTGGAAGATGAGCTAGATGACGCGGGTGACGAAGAGACAAGAGCCATCAGGGAAAAGCAGCGTGCGATGATAGAAGCCCTTGATCTAAAAAAGTTGGTTGCCCCTTAATTCTCAGCGCATGATTCTGACACTTTCAAAACAGATTTGCTATTGATGACAACGCACTTGATTGGAGTGGTGCGAAGAGTCATGTGGGTCGTGGGCCAAACGGAGGTATTTTGAGTGTGAAGGCGACGGGGCAGAAACGAAAAGCAGACGGGATGGATGATGTGGGCGAGAAAAAGAAAAAGAATCGACGGAGCAAAACGAAGCATTATTAATTATTATTAAATAAATAATGCATCATTATAGTCACCCTCTCATCGGAGTTCGAAAACCAAACTTCAAAGCCGACACCAGTTTGAATTTGGTCGCCATGCGGATTCTTCAAGTGTGGTATGCCTTGGCACTTACATCGTTCCATTCGTATTCTTGATATCCGTAGGGTTCCGGATCAACGTGTGAAGCAGGGAGACACACCCGGACTAAATTTTCCCAACTCCTAGTAGCCGTAAGCGGAAGTCAGCCCGCGTGAAACCCCTCATCTCACTCTACTTATTTAGCATGCTGAGTTCTGATGTTGTTATATAAACACACGACCTTCCAGTGGTCGATCCTGCACCCTCAATGGCACCCTACTTTTTACGGAATCTAATTCCACGCAAACAATCGCGAGAGGACTCGAGGCCGCTATTCGAAGTGCTGAAGAGCTTGACGTGGCTGCAATGGGCGCAGTTTATTTGTGGGTAAGCTTTGGCGTTATTGAACACAGGCCGTGGCGCTCTGGGCTTCGCGAAGGCAATGCCACTGACGTAATTCGTTAGTTGGGTCGCCTGGAGTGTTGACGCCCTCGACTTCTTCTCCGTCTCATTAAGCGTCAATGCTTTGCAAGACCAGTTTCACGTAAAAACCACGAAAATTGTTGGTATAGGATGTTTCTACTTGGGTCATCGTTGATTGTTACGATAGACGACGGCAATAACCTTGACTTTGCTTTTGCGATCCGCTGGTGCAGTACGTACCATTTTCTTACCGCCAACAATGATCAGTCTCAATACATCGCTAGCTCATTTTCGGTGTACTTTCAGACCGATACGGGCGCAAATGGCCATTGGTCGCCAATCTTGTGCTCATCAGTGTTCTTGAACTTGCTGTCGGCTTTGTGCAGACCTATTCTGCGTTCCTGGCGGCAAGATCACTCTTTGGAATCGGAATGGGCGGTGTCTGGGGTCTCGCCGCTTCAACTGCGCTCGAAAATTTACCGGTTGAAGCACGTGGTCTTGCCAGCGGTGTTTTACAGCAAGGTTATGCTGTAGGATATCTTCTTGCTGCTTGCATCAACCTAAAGCTAGTGCCGCGGGCAAAGGATGGCTGGAGATCTTTGTTCTGGTGTGCTGCTGGCATCAGTAGTTTTGCGGCGCTTCTACGAGTTGTTCTGCCTGAAAGTGAAGTTTTTAAAAGAGCACGGACGGAACGCGTGAATACGCCGGGTGTAAGCAAGACTAAGGTATTTTTGAAGGAGACGAAGGAAATGTTGAAGGCCCACTGGAAGCTTTGCATTTATGCTGTATTGCTCATGACAGGCAAGAGGTCGCATTTTAATTCATCATGTTATAACTAACACCTTAACTCAGGCTTCAACTTTTTGTCTCACGGCTCCCAAGTGCGTTGCTATCGTCATGTCCTTATCAAGATCAAACCACAATTTGTTTCAGGATCTCTATCCCAAATACCTTGAGACCTCCAAAGGATTTACTGACCATGATGCGACTATTGCAACGATCATTGGAAATTGCGTAGGTGGCTTTATGTTATAATTTTCAACGCAAAATTGATTATGTATAATAGGGTGCTATTTCGTGAGTTTCATCTTGCGGCAAAAAGTAAAGAGTCTCAACCCCGTTTAGAGGGGGTGCATTAGCTGGTTATCTTAGTCAATACCTCGGTCGCAGGTTGACGATCGTGTACGATATATGTACCTGCCTTCTATGCAAATCCGTAGCTGATGGCGCGTCACAGATCGTTCGTTATCTTCATTGGAGCATTCATCCCACTCTGGATCATTCCTACTTCGTTCAGCGCCTTGTCCGCAGGAGCTTTCTGGGTCCAATTTGGCGTTCAAGGAGCTTGGGGCGTTGTAAGAACGTTACCTGATGGTATGGCACGTCCATTAACGATTGAGGACTAGATCCCCATTCAGCTCGCGGAAATGTCACCCCCTGCCTTCAGGGCAACGTTCCCTGGTGTCGCTTATCAGTTGGGTAACGTGAGTATCGTCATCATCACACTGGCCGGTCTCACAATTTACGACTTTAGATGGTCTCATCCGCCTCCGCCCAGATTGAAGCAAGTATGTTACGCATGTGCTTTTTTTTGATCACTTCTCTTGACTCTGAGCGACTTAGCTGGTGCCGCACATGAAACCACAGTCTTGAAGGGAAAGATCATTCCCGACTATGCAAGGGTAAGGAATACCAGGACCTCGAGGTGCGGTTGCTGATTGGATTCTTCGAAGGTGCAAGGAATCTTTATTGGAGTTGTTGCGGCCTACGTCGTTATTATTACCATTCTTGGTCCAGAGTACGTTGCCTGCTCCCTGAGCGTCTTTAGATCCGAGTGTTGACTGATTTGCTTCAAGGAATCACGGATCTCACTTCGAGAAACACAGAGCTGCATTCGAGGAGGGTGCCGGCGGGGATAATGCTATCGTGGAAGAAGTTCGGGAAGACATTGAGCAGAGGCCAAGTCCATCCATGGAAGACGATCGGGAAGACGTTGAGCGGAGGTCAAGTCCATCCATTCAGGAAAAGCCTGAAGTGGATCATAGACCTTGACTCATCTGCTAATTCGTGAAGAGCTGTTGTAGTTCTAACATCACTTCATGTGATGGCATCGCACTCTTGCACTTAGTTACCTAATGAACGTTCGCTTGAAAGTAACGGGACCGCAGGAAACTGTAAATCATGTGACGAATGTAGTGGACGTACGTTCGCAATCTCTATCAGTGAGCATGGCAATTACATCGAGTGCGGCATTGGCTGCAGAGATTCCGTCCAGGACGGATGCGGCACCGTCAAACGATCCTTGGCATCAAGTACTACCTCGTCATCTACAGTACCGTCATGTTGGGATTATGTGAGCATCGGATATATCCGAGCCACAGTGCATATTGGAACTGCAGTGCATATTGGATGTGCAGTGCTATTCAGAACATCTGTCAAAGCAACAACTGACAGGAGTGCAGCAGAATAGTATCAGGACTACCCCTTGACGTGACGTCTTAGGGCCCCAACAGCAGACTTAGAAGGAGAGGAGTGAGGGTAGAGTGGAAACCCGAGAGAACTCGACTGAGGACTCTGGGTGTTACTTGCTCAGTTTATATACTACAAAGGTGGTCTGTGCACCACTCTAATAATAGTAGCTACACTGAGTAAGTATGAGTAAAAGAGATATCATAATCGGTCCCCATTGCTGTGCATTGGTAAGCCTGAGTCATAGTCCATGAGTCATCAGTCCGGTAGTCTGTAATCTAATCTTAATTGTTATCTAATCTAATCTAATCTTAGCGCTGACTAGATAAGATAGACGCCAACCTGACTAAGATGTTTGGCTACAGCTATTGTAAAATACAAGAAAAATAATAAAAATGTCTTAGAGATTTTGACCATTGAGAACAGGTCATGACAAATAGTAGAGCTAAGTAAGTAACACTTACTTGTAGCTGTAGTAGTTCACTTAAGTCCGCTGTAGAGTGATCACTTAGTAGAGCAGAGGATGTAGATTGACGTCTAAGTACTGAGGTATTTATACAGTCTATCTACTGGTCTGATGTCAGCAATATTAGTAGCGCTGACAGATTGTTTCTATTGTGCTTGCTAATGCACAATCATTGCTGTGTCAATAGCTGTGTGGAACACAGCTTTGCACAGTCATGCACATGGTGCGCTATTGTCTGAGTTTGACACATGTCAAACTCTATAATATCTGTCTAACTCTATAATATCTGTCAAGATATTAATAGCACTGAACTCTATAATTATGTCCACATGTACAATCATTGATTATATGACAGATTAGATAAGATTGGTCCCATCCGAGATGTTTCCCATGGTACAGAACACATTGTGTGTGTAATGGATTACATCTGTTTCAACACTCCCCCTCATTGAGGATCTCAATGCCAATTTTATCTCTTAACTCTTTGAACTTTTGCCAAGTCAAATTTTTTGTTAAGATATCAGCTAATTGATTATTTGTGGGAACATATTGAATGTTGATATCTTTATCTTCAACATGTTCTCTAACATAATGATAACGAATATCAATATGTTTTGTTCTATGTTCTTGAGCTGGATTCTTTGCTAAGAATATTGATCCTCTATTATCAACATTAAGATCAACAGCTCCAACATTAAATCCCAGTTCTTTAAATAAGGATTTAATCCACATGATTTGTCTAGAACAATCTGACAAGCTCATGTATTCAGCTTCAGTGGATGACAAAGCAACTGTTTTTTGCTTTCTTGAAATCCAGCTAATTGGAGCTCCTGCTAATAGAACAAGATTACTCATTACTGATTTGCACATGATTTGGTCTCCAGCCCAATCAGCATCAGCATAAGCATTAAGTCCTTCTTTGTTAAAGCCATCATATGTTACTTTTCCATTTATAGTGGAATTAACATATTTAATGATATATAATACTTTAGCAATATGTTCTTTAGAAGGATCCAATAATTGATTGATAATAACTCCTTTCTTGAGGAGTTGCAAAACCTTCATTTGCTGCAGGTATATATCCTGCTGGTAATGGTGTGCAGAAAGGTTTAGAATCTTCTGACCAAATCTTTTAACTATTTTCTTTGCATAGTTAATTTGATCAAGAGTTATCAATTTTCTCTTTCTATCTTGGACTATTTTCATTCCAAGATATTCAGAAATGGGTCCTAAATCTCTACATTCCCATTTAGTCACGAATTTGTGTTTTATTTCCATGAGTAATTTTCTATTATCACCCATGAATAACACATCATCAACATATAGTATTGTTACTATTATTGATTTTTGTCTATAGCAAACATAGACTCCTGTGTCTGTAAGACATTGTCCAAAGCCTAATTCTTGTAGACTTTCATTTGCTTTCTTGTTCCAAGCTAAAGAAGCTTGTTTTAATCCATATAAGGCCCTTTTTAGCTTATAGACTTTGTGCTCTTGTTTTTTGATGATAAATCCTTCTGACTGTTCTGTCATGACCTGTTCTCAACGCTCAAAATCTCTAAGACATTTTTATTCTTTTTCTTGTATTTTACAATAGCTATAGCCAAACATCTTAGTCAGGTTGGTGTCTATCTTATCTAGTCAGCGCTAAGATTAGATTAGATTAGATAACGATTAGATTAGATTACGGACTACCAGATCGATG
Organism: Amanita pallidorosea; assembly: GCA_023014475.1. Classification (NCBI taxonomy): domain Eukaryota; kingdom Fungi; phylum Basidiomycota; class Agaricomycetes; order Agaricales; family Amanitaceae; genus Amanita; species Amanita pallidorosea. The sequence continues at coordinate 11,917 of JAEBUS010000006.1, forward strand.
ACTCATGGACTATAACTCAGGCTTACCAATGCGCAGCAGCGGGGGCCGATTATGTTATCTCTTTTACTCATACTTACTCAGCGTAGTTACTATTATTAGAGTGGTGCACAGACCACCCTTGTAGTATATAAACTGAGCAAAGTAGCACCCAGAGTCCTCAGTCGAGTTCTCTCGGGTTTCATCCCTACTCTCATCTCCTCTACTCATAAGTCTATTGTTGGGGCCCTAAGCCGTCACGGCGAGGGTAGTCCTGATATGTTCCATATATATGTTTTCTTCTAAGTCTCCATATAGGAATGCTGTCTTTACATCTAGCACTTCAATTTCCCAATTTTCTAGTGCTGCTGTAGCTGTTACAGTTCTCTTTTCGTTTCGTCTCCGTGTCTCAGTGAACCGTTTCATCATCATCATTACTGCGCAATGTACAGCATGGACGCCATCTCCTTTCGTAACTACTTTCATATTTCCTTTCTCGAGTAGCTACAGCTTTATTCCTTTTACGATTCCTTTGTTCTCCAAACGTATATAAACTCCATGTACTGTAGAGTAACCTCAGTTCCAACTTAGACGAGTTTTGCTCTCAACCTCGCTTGAATTCGACGCTCTTCTTCTTATCGTTCTCAAGACCTCTGTCATCGTTTGACTTAGCGTCTAAACTCTTTGTCCAGTGGCTGGGAGCGGACCGAGACTCTGCTTGTCGCTGTTGACTTAGAACGAACTACAACGGGGCATCGTCCGTAACACAAGTTGGAACTCAGGAACCGCTCAGTGCTTCGTCACTAGCCAGACACCATTGAGACCCGAACCCCAGATCAGACCGCCAAACGACTCCGCTCGTTATAGGCAAAAGTACTACCTTGGACGAAGGGAAGTCTATCCTTCTACAACAAACGAAGGGTGGTACTACGTTTCAACCACCAAGAGAAAGAACCAGCGAGTCCCAGAAAGTTTCTTCGAAGGAGAATATAGAGAAGGAAACCCTGACGAAGAATTACCAGCAGAGATCTGGATTAATTGGTATAACGAAGAAAACAAATCAGATAGCCGATTATTCTTCCCACCAAACAAAGAGCCAGAACTTACTTGGTGGCACGAATTTCGAGACGCTGAGGATCTAACCGACAGAGTCTTCTCCGCACTCGAGAATCTACTCTTGCCAAGTGGAACGAATACAAGGAACAACAACAGATCGAACTAGATCTAGATTTTGACAACGAGCCGAAACAAGGGGAAAGCTCGAAACAAGCAACAGAACCAAAGCAGGAACCTGAAACCGAAACAAAGAAGAATATGGCAGACGAAAAGGAAACATCCCCGAAAGGGATAAAGGGAATCTCCATTGAGAAATTCAAAGGACAGCGATCCAAAGCGAAACATTTCATCTATGCGTTTGATGACACATTCGATCTAGATGAGGAACGATTTACCACTGCCAAGAAGAAAATCAAATATGTTTTCCTACACTTAGGAGAGGAATTAGACGATTGGAAATCCAATATCTGAGAAGAATTAGATGAAACAACTACAGATAAAGGAAAGAAAAAGGAAGAAGGAACGACGCTCTCTTGGGATAGCTACAGCAGTTTCAAAAAGCGATTTTTAGTCGATTGGGGCGAATCGGACACCGCAGCCAGGACCCTGAATGATCTAGATAAAGTGAAAGTGGGCGGAGATATTGATATCCCCACTTATATTCAGAAGTTCCGATCCCTTATTCAGTCAACGGAATCACAGGGTTCATGGCGCAGCGGATCTATTTTGTAAAGGACTCCCAGCATCAGTCGCAGCAAAAATCATTGAAAACCCTGCAGTTATCAACATGGAAACAGCCTATGACGCTGCGGAACGATTACACAACGCTTGGAAACCCTGAAACTGATGAACCGATCCTCTGGATCAGGAAATACGGAGAGACGTTTCAAATTTAACTGAAACTCGAGGAACTCAGTGTCAGGATCAAAAGGGGTCAATACCATAACTACTGGACGCCTTTCAGATGCCCAAAAGGAGGAATATCGGAAAACCGGCAAGTGTTTCCGATGTGGAACTCAGGGACATATATCCAGGGATTGCCCAAACAAAGGGAACGCCCAGACGACGCTCAACAAATCGCCTCCCCCGCAGAATCGCACCATTAGGACCATTGAGGAAACGACCTCAGAAGAATCAACTGCCCAACGCATTAGGGCACTATTGAAAGCACTCCCAGACGAGGAGCGCGAGAATACCCTCCAAGAACTAGAAACAGAGGGTTTTTAAGAAGGAGACGCCAGAAAGCGGTTGACGCCTCCCATAAAGTTGAACAGTTAGCACTCGATTCTGTAATCGTACAATCCAAATATGATAAACGGATCTCAATTACTGTGCAAACGAACGATAAACCCGCTGAAATATCCGCCCTCATTGATTGTGGAGCAGAAGGAAACTTCATTGACGAACGAATATCAAAAGATTGGCCAAAGGAAAAACTAAAACAACCGATTAAAGTCAAAAACGCCGATGGAACTATTAACCAAAATGGCATGATCACGCATCGAACTCATCTTACCTATTCTATCAATGGAAAACCATATGATAATGGTTATGGATCACAAAACTTAGGGGATCAAGAAATCATCTTTGGAATACCATGGCTGGAAAACATAACCTGACTATTGATTGGCGAAAGAAAACCCTCCAAATAGACGACGATTCAAAAGATGACAAACCTATTTGGCGCATAGCGCTAGACACTCAACAGTGGGGAGAAGACGAATATTGGATAAGAGTAAAAACATCGGCGTCACAAGCATTTGAACACCAAGCAAAGCGCGACGAAACGCCGACTGTCTTACCACTTGAATACCTTCCCTGGCAATCTATCTTTGAGAAAAAAGCATCGGAGCGTTTCCCATCATCATGACCATGGGATCATGCAATTGAACTCAAAACCGGATTTACGCCGAAAGTTAGCAAAATCTACCCACTATCACTAAAAGAACAATCAACGCTCGACGAATGGATTAAAGAGCAATTAGATAAAAGGTACATTCGACCATCCAAATCGCCACAGGCATCACCATTTTTCTTCGTTTCAAAGAAAGAGAGCGGTGCCCTTAGACCCTGTCAAGACTATCGTTACCTTAACGAATGGACGATAAAAAACGCCTATCCATTACCCCTAGTCTCAGACCTAATGACGAAATTAGAAGGCGCAAACTATTTCACTAAACTTGATTTGCGTTGGGGATATAACAACGTCCGAATTAAAGAAGGCAATGAATGGAAAGCGGCCTTCATTACAAACCGAGGGTTGTATGAACCAACAGTAATGTTCTTCGGCCTTTGCAATTCACCCTCGACGTTCCAGACCATGATGAATGAATACTTTCAGGACATGATTAACGAAGGATGGCTCATTTACTACATGGACGACATTTTGATCTGTGGAAAGACAAAAGATGAAATACAGAAACGGACCGAAAGAGTCTCTAGAACGTTTACAGAAGAAAGACCTATTTTTGAAGTTAGAAAAGTGCAAATTTGCGTCCAAGAAGTCGAATTTCTGGGTATGGTCATTACGCCCAGTCATATTCAAATGGACCCTGTAAAACTCGCCGGTATCAGAGACTGGCCAACCCCACAACGGTCAAACAAGTTAGATCGTTCCTCGGATTCGGAAATTTCTATAGACGATTCATCGGCAACTTTGCTGCTATAGCAAACCCGTTGACGGACTTAACTAAGAAAAGCTTAACCTTCAGTTGGACGCTTGATTGTCAGACGGCTTTCGATGAATTAAAAAGAAAATTTTCGTCAATGCCAGTCCTACGCATGCCAGACCCTACAAGGCCTTTTATCCTCCAGACGGACGCTTCCAATAAGGCCACCGGAGCAGTATTGAAACAAGCCGACGCCTCCGGATCCCTTCATCCCTGTGGCTTCATATCACACGCCTTAACCGCGACGGAACAGAATTACCAAATTTATGACCGAGAACTATTGGCTATTATTAAGGATTACAAGCATGGCGACATTTGCTGCATGGATCTCCACATCCAATTATAGTCCATTGCGATCACAAAAACCTTTCGTTCTATAGAACTCCACAACGGTTAACACCTCGACAAGCTCGTTGGTCTATGATGCTATCGGAATTTGACCTGAAAATAGAGCACGTACCAGGGACGAAAATGTTTGAAGCAGATGCATTATCCCGCCGTCCTGATCATATGAAGGATGATGACATACTGGACGATGTTATCATGTTACCTAATAACAAGTTCATTCGCCTTATTGCCACAGACCTTGCTCAGAAAATCCGAGATGCTACATCACTTGACAGTTTTGGAAAAACCATCATTGAAGTCATAGAAACGCAACGCGCTCCACCTATTAAATCCAAACTCCAGGATGGGCGTTTGTCGACGGCATCATTCGATACATTGACAGAGCATATATCCCTGATCTTGGAACACTCCGCACCAGTATTATCAAAACGATCCATGAATCACCCACTTCCGGGCATCCCGGACGATTGAAAACGATGGAATTGCTACAACGAGATTACTGGTGGCCAGGAATGTATAAACACGTCAAGGAATGGATCACTGGATGCGCTACATGTCAGCAAATGAAGGTGAACACTCACCCCAATACCCCAGCCCTCCCTACCCATCGGATCGAAGGCGACTCGACCATTTCAACAAGTGACCTGGATTTTATTACCGATCTTCCCATTTCTGACGGATTTGACTCAATTTTGGTCACGGTGGACCATGGTCTTACGAAGGGGGTAGTTCTTACTCCTTGCAAAAAAACCATCGACGCACTAGGAACAGCAGACCTCTACGTTTCCGAAATATTCAAGCGCTTTGGTCTACCAGACGTACTTATTTCAGACCGAGGACCGCAATTCTCAGCCAAGGTCTTCCAAGAATCAGGAAAACATTAGGAATCGATCATAGGATGAGCACCGCCTATCATCCACAAACCGATGGAGAAACGGAACGAGTTAATCAAGAATTAGAAGTATATCTTCGAATATTCTGTGCAAATGAAGCGCACACTTGGAAACAACTATTACCAATCGCCGAATTTGCCCATAATAACCGCCATCATGACTCAGTTAAAGCATCGCCTTTCCAACTTATGTATGGAACAAACCCTGTTGCACTACCCACTGCGGCGCAGAAAATGACGACACCAGCAGCAGAAGAACGGCTACAGTTACTACGAAAGGCTAGGGAAGAGGCCCTCGCCGCGCACGAATTAGCTAGACAAATGGTGGCTAGACGAATCAGAGACAAGTCAATCAAATTCGAAATAGGAAGACAAAGTTTGGCTCGAAAACAGAAACCTTAATATCCCATACCAGTCCAGGAAGCTAGCGCCGAAACGAGAAGGACCTTTCCCATTGAGCAAGTCTTAGGAACAGTCGTATAGGCTCAAACTTCCGAAACAATGGCGCATTCATCCAGTCTTTCACACATCACTCCTTATGCCATATAAGGAGACCGAAACACATGGACCAAATTACACAGCCCCACCTCCTGACCTTGTAAATGGACAAGAGAGTTTGAAGTTGAAGCGGTTCTCGCACACCGAAAGCGTGGAGCAGGATATCAGTATTTGGTTAAATGGAAAAACTACGGTCCGAATGACAATTCCTGGGAACCAGAACGCAATCTAGGCAATGCTGCGGATATCTTGCAAGCATATAAACTGAGAAGACAGTTGTAAAATACCCATGTCTCGCTATCATAACCGCCGAATTCTTAAACAAAATATCCGATATACGAAGAAATACTGCTCTACTCGAGGACGATATTCCCAAAACTCTACGAAAGATTTCGAGGACGAATCATTAAAATTCCTATCTATCGCCCTCCAACATCTCCGTTAGGATTCCACGATTCTCTAAAATCATCCGAACACGAGCAGTTCGACAAACTGCACCTAGAGCCTCAAGGCTAACTACCGGACACTTAACACATCCACAAGGACACGTAGAATTCCCATTTAATGCTCACCTTCATTATCTCCCAAAATATATGGACCTTACATTTGATCCTGAAGAATTACCATATTACCCAAAGCCAGGTCACACTTTCCATCACCCAACATACCTTTGAATCACAGATACGAGGTGTACGCCGAGATGGCCCTTCGAAGAGAAGAACCTGAAAAATATGTTTTCGTTCAGGAGCTAAAACGCGCCGGCAAAGAAATCGAAATATACCGCTGGGTTGCTGATCGGCATGTCCCAAATGCACAAGCCAATTTCAACGATGCAATGGACAGTCTGGATTTCCTGAATGCAGTCGTTGATGACCCGGTTATCCCTGATGCCGCCGGAACAAGCTGTCATACAAGGCGATGACCCTATCACAGACACCGAGCATGAGAACGAGGTTTCCACCGTCACCAGGAATGAATTGAGCGAATCAGAAGAATCTGATGGGGAACTTGAATACGTTCCCACCATCAGAGCGCCCCGTCATCTTACCAATTTCTCGGAAGAGGAACTCCTGACTGTCAATTATGATGACGAAGTGTTCAATTGAACATAAAAGGACGCTTCAACGTGCATCGGATTCTCCAACCTATCTGTCATAACCATGCCCGCTTTCTTCATCACCGTCGCCTACCTCATTGCCTTCGCCTTTGCCCTCCTGGTCACAGCATGTGGCCACTGTTACATTGAACCCGCCGCCGTCCATCACCCTTCTCGCCGCCGCTCACGGACCTCCCACTCGAGGATCTTTGTCAACACCCACCATCACCATCGACGACTTCGAATTTGCTGATCTCCCCGAACTTCACGAACACCCGGCAGAACTCGCTGACACCGTAACTGTCCCCATCATGCCCGTTCCGCCCGTCGTCACTCGCCCCCCGCAACGCCATGCTTGACAACGTCAGCGACAACCTCGCCACCTTGGTCACCTACTTCAACTTGTTTTCCGAACCCCTCGATTTTATCACCGCCCTCACTCTCACTACCGACCCGCACACTCTTACTTATGAAGAACGGGACGCGATGCTCGCTCAAGCAAAAACAATTACAGCGAGCGATTCAAAGCTTACAGTGGCGAGTGGAGACTGCCGACAAGGACGTCGGTAATATTATCAGTTGGCTGGAATCTCGGCAGGACCACGGCTGGACCGAATTCATGGTAGAAGTCGGCGACTTCTCCGCATATGAAGGGGGTAATGTTACAGTTCTCTTTTCGTTTCGTCTCCGTGTCTCAGTGAACCGTTTCATCATCATCATTACTGCGCAATGTACAGCATGGACGCCATCTCCTTCGTAACTACTTTCATATTTCCTTTCTCGAGTAGCTACAGCTTTATTCCTTTTACGATTCCTTTGTTCTCCAAACGTATATAAACTCCATGTACTGTAGAGTAACCTCAGTTCCAACTTAGACGAGTTTTGCTCTCAACCTGCTTGAATTCGACGCTCTTCTTCTTCATCGTTCTCAAGACCTCTGTCATCGTTTGACTTAGCGTCTAAACTCTTTGTCCAGTGGCTGGGAGCGGACCGAGACTCCTGCTTGTCGCTGTTGACTTAGAACGAACTACAACGAGGGCATCGTCCGTAACAGTAGCCATGAGGAGTCTCACAGTTTCAAATCGTGCAACTGGTGAGAATGTATCATCATAATCAACTCCAGGTATTTGTGAAAATCCTTAGCAACTAGTCGAGCACATTTCTGACCATTGCTTTTAACAGCATAAACCCATCTACATTCACAGTTTTCTGTTTTTTAGGACATGGTACTAATTCCCATATGTCACAATCTTGAAGGGCTTTAATTTCTTCTGTCATTGCATTATGCCATTCATCCCATTCTTTGGGATTAGATGCTTTAATTTATATGCATCTCTATATGTCCATTGATCCACATTTTTGAATAATTTGGACTTATGGCTTTTGATAGAAGGTAGTTAACAAATTTATTTCCTCCTTCTTTATGCAATTTGTATATGAAGTTGACAGATTATCACTAGGTGACTTAGATCTGAAGATGTTTTATTTATCTCATCTTCACTTGAATCACCAAATGGATCTTCATCATCAGACTTTGGTTGGTTTAAATCTGGAATAGATTCACCACCTGAAATTGGTCTGATTTCTTTTTCTGATTCTTTCTTGTCAGATCCAGAGTTAGAATGGAGTTTTATAGTTGTCTGTCTCTGATCTGAAACTAGAAGGTTCATCCATTTGTAAATCCATTTCCTATTGTTTTAAATGGATTTTCTAGTGCTTTTGTGAAGTTGAAGGACTGAGGATAGGTCTAAGCCTTCCTTTGCCTTTCCAAAAACTCTTTTCTCCCATTCTGTTTAGATTCTTTTTCTGTTGAATGGGATTTTCTTGTCTGTAAAAATTGTCAGACAAGAATTTTGGTTTTTTAATTTGGGAAGTCCTTCTGAGAGTTTCATCAATCTCTCATCTTGTCTAGATTTTCCTTTCTCTGACATTTATCCCCATGTCAATCTTTGGGGATATTTGGTTGTTTGTTCAGGAGGTGTAATAGTTCAATTCAAATTTGGTTCTATATTATCCTGATTTCCATTATCAGGAGTTAAAGATGAATCTGGTAGCCGTTTATCATTATCATTATCACGAGATGGACTGCTGTTCCATCAAATGTAGCATCATGATTTTTATGATTAATAATGTTTCTTTTATCCTTGGGAGTATCATCATCACTGTCACTATCATATGAGTGATGGACCATGGTGTATGTGTTACGGACGATGCCCTCGTCGTAGTTCGTTCTAAGTCAACAGCGACAAGCAGAGTCTCGGTCCGTCCCAGCCACTGGACAAAGAGTTTAGACGCTAAGTCAACGATGACAAAGGTCTGAGAACGATGAAGAAGAAGAGCGTCGAGTTCAAGCGAGGTTGAGAGCAAAACTCGTCTAAGTTGGAACTGAGGTTACTCTACAGTACATGGAGTTTATATACGTTTGGAGAACAAGGGAATCGTAAAAAGGAAGTAAAGCTGTAGTTATCTGAGAAAGGGAATATGAAGGTACTACGAAAGGAGATAGCGTCCAAGCTGTACAATGCGCATAAAGATGGATATGAAACTTGTTTCGCTGAAACGTGGAGATGAACGAAAAGAGAACTGTAACATTACCCCCTTCGTATGCGAGAAGTCACCGACTTCTACCAAGAGTTCAGTCCAACCGTGATCCTGCCTTGACTCCAACCAGCTGATAATATTACCGACATCTTTGTCGGCGGTCTCCACTCGCCACTGTAAACTTTTGAATTGCTCGCTGCAGTTGTTTTTGCCTGAGCAAGCATTGCGTCGCGCTCTTCATAAGTGAGGGTGTGGGGGTCGGTAAGTGAGAGTCAGCGCTGTGACGAAGTCGAGTGGTTCGGAGACAGGTTAAAGTATGTGACGAGGGTGGCGAGAATGTCGCTAACGTTGCCCAACATAGCATTGCGAGGACGAGTGACGGTGGGTGGAACGGGTATAATGGGGACAGTTACGGTGTCAGCGAGTTCAGGCCGGTGTTCGTGAAGCTCCGGGAGGTCAGCAAATCGAAGTCGTCGATGGTGATGGTGGTGTTGACGAAGCCTCGAGGGGGAGGTCGTGGGCGGCAGCGAGGAAGGGTGATAAGACGGCGGCGGGTTCGACATAACAGTGGCCACATGCTGTGACCAGGGGGTCAAAGGCGAAGGCGATAAGATAGGCGACGGTGGTTGAAGAAAGCGGGCATGGTTATGACAGATAGGTTGGGGAATCCGATGCACGTGAAGCGTCCTTTTATGTTCAATTGAACACTCGTCATCAATAATTGACAGTTAGGAGTTCCTCTTCTCCGAAAATTGGTAAGATGACGCGGGCGCTCTGATGGTGGGAATGTATTCAAGTTCCCCATCAGATTCTTCTATTCGCTCAATTCATTCCTGGTGACGGTGGAAACCTCATTCTCATGCTCGGTGTCTGTGATAGGGTCATTGCCTTGTATGACGGCTTGTTCGGCGCATCAGGGACAATCGGGTCATCAACAGATGCATCAGGAAATCCAGACTGTCCATCGCATCGTTGAAATTGGCTTGTGCATTTGGGACATGCCGATCAGCAACCCAGCGGTATATTTCGATTCTTTGCCAGCGCGTTTTAGCTCTGAAAAAACATATTTTCAGGTTCTTCTCTTCGAAGGGCCTCTCTGGCATACACCTCGTATGTGTGATTTAGAGGTATACTTGGGTGATGGAAGGTATGACTGGCTCGGGATAATATGGTAATTCCTCAGGATCGAATGTAAGATCCATGTATTTTGGGAGATAGTGAAGGCGAGCATTAAATGGGAATTCTACGTGCCCTTGTGATGTTTTAAGTGTCCGGTGGTTAGTCTGGAGGCTCTAGGTGCAGTTTGTCGGACTGCTTTGTCCGGATGATTTTAGAGAATCGTTGGTAATCCTAACGGAGATGTTGAGGCGATAGAATAGGAATTAATGATTCGTCCTCGAAATTTTCGTAGAGTTTTGGGGAGTATCGTCCTCGAGTAGAACAGTTATTTCTTCGTATATCGGATATTTTGTTTAGGATTCGGCGGTTATGATAGGAGACATGGGTATTTTACAACTGTCTTCTCTGTTTATATGCTTGCAGATATCCGCAGCATTCGCCTAGATTGCGTTCAGGTTCCCAGGAATTGTCATTCGGACCGTAGTTTTTCCATTTAACCAAATACTGATATCCTGCCCCACGCTTTCGGTGTGCAAGAACCGCTTCAACTTCAAACTCTTCTTGTCCATTTACGAGATCAGGAGGTGGGGCTGTGTAATTTGGTCCATGTGTTTCAGTTTCCCTATATGGCATAAGGAGTGATCGTGTGAAAGACTGGATGTATCGCCATTGTTTCGGAGTTTGAGTTTATACGTTACTGGTCCTAAACTTGTTCAATGGGGAAAGGGTCCCTCTCGTTTTGGCGCTAGCTTCCGGACTGGTATGGGATATTAAGGTTTCTGTTTTTCGAGCCAAACTTTGTCTCCTATTTTTGAATTTGATTGACTTGTCTCTGATTCGTCTAGCCACCATTTGTCTAGCTAATTCATGTGCAGCAAGCGCCTCTCCCTAGCCTTTCGTAGAATTGTAAGTCGTTCTTCCTGCTGCTGGTTCGTCATTTTCTGCGCCGCAGTAGGTAGTGCAAACAGGGTTTTGTTCCATACATGAGTTGGAAAAGGCGATGCTTTAACTGAGTCATGATGGCGGTTGTTATGGGCAAATTCGGTGCGATTGGTAATAAGTTGTTTCAAGTGTGCGCTTCATTGCACAGAATATTCGAAGATATACTTCTAGTTCCTTGATTAACTCGTTTCTGTCTCCCCATCGGTTTGCGGATGATAGGCGGTACTCATTCTATGATCGATCCTAGTGTTTTCCCTGATTTCTTGGAAGACCTTGGCTGAGAACTTGCGGTCCTCGATCAGAAATAAGTACATCTGGTAAACCAAAGCGCTTGAATATTTCGGAAAATGTAGAGGTCTGCCGTCCTAGTGCGTCGATGGTTTTCTTGCAAGGAGTAAGAATTACCCCCTTCGTAAGACCATGGTCCCACCGTGACCAAAATTGAGTCAAACCCGTCGAATAGGAAGATTGGTAAATAAATCCAGAGTCACTTGCTGAAATGGTGAGTCGCCTTTGATCCATTGGTAGGAGGCTGGGGTGTTTGGGTGAGTGTTCACCTTCATATTGCTGAACAGTGAGCATCCAGTGATCCATTCCTTGACGTGTTTATATTCCTGGCCACCAGTAATCTCGTTGTAACAATTCTAGCGTTTCAAGCGTCCAGGATTGCCCCGGAAGTTGGCGATTCATGGACATTTTGATAATACTGGTGCGGAGTGTTCCAAGATCAGGATATATGCTCTGTCAATGTATCGAATGATTCTGTCAACAAATGCCCAATCCTGTAGTTTGGATTTAATAGGCGGAGCGCGTTGCGTTTCTATGACTTCGGATGATGGTTTTTCCAAAGCTGTCAAGTGACGTGCGTCTCGATTTTCTGAGCAAGGTCTGTAGCGATAAGGCGAATAAACTTGTTATTGGGTAACATGATAACATCGTCCAGTAATATTCATCTTTCATATGATCAGGAACGGCAGGATATATGCATCTGCTTTCAACATTTTCGTCCCTGGTACGTGTTCTATCTTCAGGTCAAATTCGGATAGCATCATAGACCAATGGGCTTGTCGAGGTGTTAACCGTTGCGGGGTTCTAATAGAATGGAGAGGTTTTTGTGATCGCAATGGACTATAATGGATGCGGAGATCCATGCAGTCAAATGTCGCCATGCTTGTAATCCTTTAATAATAGCCAGTAGTTCTCAGTCATAGATTTGGTAATTCTGTTCCGTTGTGGTTAAAGGCGTGTGTATAAAAGCCACAAGGATGGAGGATCCGGAGGCGTCGGCTTGTTTAATACTGCCCCAGTGGCTTTAATTGGAGGCGTCCGTTTGTAGGATAAATGGCCTTGTGGGGTCTGGCATGCATAGGGACTGGCATTGACAAAATTTTCGTTTTAATTCATCGAAAGCCGTCTGACAATCAAGCGTCCAATTTGAAGGTTAAACCTTTCTTAGTTAAGTCCGTCAACGGTTTTGCTATAGCAGGCAAAGTTGCGATGAATCGTCTATAGAAATTTCCAATCGCGAGGAAAAGACTACTGTTTGACCGTTGTGGGGGTTGGGCCAGTCTCTGATACGGCGAGTTTTCACGGGTCCATTTGAATATGACCGGCATAATGACCATACCAGGAATTCGACTTCTTGAACGCAAAATTTTGCATTTTTCTAAATTTAAAAATAGGTCTTTTTCCTGTAAGCGCTCTAAGACTCTTTTGGTTGTTTTCTGTATTTCGTCTTCGTTTTCCCCAGATCAGAATGTCGTTCCATGTAGATAATGAGCCATCCTTTTAATCATGTTCCTGGAAGTATTCGTTATTATGGTCTGAAACATCGAGGGCGAATTGCAAGGCAAAGAACATTACTGTTGGTTCTACAAACCTCGGTTTATAATGAGGCTGCTTTCCATTCATCGCCTTCTTTAATTCGGACGTTGTTAATATCCCCAGCGCAAATCAAGTTTAGTGAAATTGTTTCGCGCCTTCCAATTTCGTCATTAGGTCTGAGACTAGGGTAATGGATAGGCGTTTTTGATTGTCCATTTATTGAGGTAACATAGTCCTGACAGGGTCTGAAGGGCCCCGCTCTCTTTCTTTTGAAACAAAGAAAAATGGGTGATGCCTGTGGCGATTTGGATGGTCGAATATATCCTTAATCTATTGCTCTTAATCCACTCGTTGAGCGTGGACTGTTCTTTTAAGATATGTGGGTAGATTTTCTAACTTTTGCGCTAAATCCGGTTTTTGAGTTCAATTGCATGGTCCCATGGACGTGATGATGAAAAAGCTCTGATGCCTTTTCTCAAAGGTAGACTGCCAGGGAGGTATTCGAGTGGTAAAACGGTGGGTTTCGTCACGTTTTGCTTGGTGTTCAAATGCCTGTGATGCTGATGTTTTACTCTTACTCAATATTCATCTTTCTCCCATTGTTGAGTACTAGCGCTATACGCCAAATAGGTTTTGTCATCTCCTGAATCGGTCGTTTATTTGGAGGGTTTTCTTTCGCCATCAATAGTTGGGATTATGCTTTTTCCAGCCATGGTATTCCGAAGATGATTTCTTGATCCCCTAAGTTGGTGATCCATAAACCATTATCATATGGTTTTCCTTGTAGAATAGGTAGACGAGTCGATGCGTGATCATGCCATTCTGGTTAATAGTTCCGTCGGCGTTTTGGACTTTAATCAGTTGTTTTTAGTTTTTCTTTTGGCCAACCTTTGATATTCGTTCGTCAATGGAAGTTTTCTTCTGCTCCACATCAATAAGGGCGGATATTTCAGCGGTTTATCTTGTTGCACAGTAATTGAGATCCGTTTATCATTATTGGATTGTACGATTACAGAATCGAGTGCTTAACTGTTCAACTTTATGGGAGGCGTCAACCGCCTTTCTGGCGTCTCCTTCCTTAAAAAACCCTCTGTTTCTAGTTCTTTGGAGGGTATTCTCGCGCTCTCGTCCTGGGAGTGCTTTCAATAGTGCCCTAATGGCGTTGGGCAGTTGATTCTTCTGAGGTCGTTTCCTCAAATGGTCTAATGGTGCAGATTCCTGCGGGGGAGGCGAATTTGTTGGGCGTCGTCCTGGGCGTTCCTTTGTTTGGGCAAAATCCCTGGATATATGTCCCTGAGTTCCACATCGGAAACACTTGCCGTGTTTTCCGATATTTACTCCCCTTTTGGGCATCTGAAAGGCGTCCAGTAGTTTATGGCATTGACCCCTTTTGATCCTGACGCTGAGTTCCTCGAGTTTCGGTTAAATTTGGAAAACGTCTCTCCGTGTTTCCTGATCCAGAGGATCGGTTTCATCAGACGCACCCCCAGCCTGCAGCGTCGACATACAAAGGCTGGACCCAAACGCCAATGGATGTGGATAGGAAGAGGAGAGTATTGACTTGCTATAACTGTGGCAAGGAAGGACACTTCAGTAGGGACTGCAAGGAACCCAGGAAGTGGAAAGGAAAGGCGAGGATTAGGGAGATGGGATGGAAGGATTTCCTCAACGAGGATATAACGGAGGAGGATACAAAGGCGATTGGCCGAATGGCAAAAGAGAAGGGTTTTTGAAGAAGCTCGAACAGCAAAGGTTCGCCGACCAGAACGAGCACGACAACATTTCCATTTCATGTAATAATATAAGCAGATTCAATTGAGTTGAATTGTATTGAATACGAAATGAAGTCTAAGGAATCGAAAAATCAGAAGCGACCTATCCGAGCAAGTAGGATCTTGCTTGAAGCCCTGCAGACTCCTCCATGGATGGTGAGGAGGATATGGGAACGACCCATACCCCAAGCCCTGGAGTCTCTAAAGACGTGGAAGTCACGAATCGCAACAGGAGGAAGTGACGAAGGAGATGGTCCGGTGATTTGAATCAGGGAAGACAGAAAGAAACGCAATGTGGTAACTTGCACAACTTGAAGTACCATAAAAAAATACGTTGTGGGAACAGGGAAACGACAACTGAACATACCAGTGTTGGTCACGGAAGTTATGAACCGGGAAACGGATGTCGGTGACGGCCCTGTTGGACTCGGGGTGAACCGGGACTTTGTGAAAGGAACAATCTCAACACGCGTAAACTCGCCCACCGGATTCCTGTATACAACCGCGGATGGGTCAAAAAAACGTGGATGGAAGCTGTCCGAAGATGGTACAGCTGAAGTTGAAAATAGGAATCACACAGAAGACATGGGAGTTTCGGCGTTTTCTTCGCTGGAAAGACGGGATGTGGTTTTTAGGACACGATTGGTTGAAATACCATAACCCGAAGTGAATTGGCAAAAGAACTCACTTCTCTTAATCGGTGTCCGGGTGTATGCCAACCAGATACGCACTCTGAAGAACCCGAAGAAACAGAGGATGAGAACGAGGAGAGCGAGCGCGGCGTGCATCTTGAGGAAGAGACCGTCTGATAGCAAGTGATGCGCGAGGAGGTGGACAAGGAATGGATCAGAGCTTACGGAATCCACGGCAACAAAAATTCGTCGGAACATACATCAAAAGGACCTTGATGAGGTAGTCCCGAAACACTACTTGAGTCACCGGAAAGTATTCGAAAAAACAGACCTTCGATGAGTTACCACCGAAGGCTTGGGATCACGCTATTGAACTCATTCCGGATCGAAGCTGTTGGATGCAAAATATATCCATTGAGCAAGGAGGACAGGGGAAACTCGAGGAGTTTCTCAAAGAAATTTGGACACGGGGAGGATTGCTCAAGGCAAATCACCCATGGCATCGCCCTTCTTCTTTGTAAAAGAGAAGGATGGTGCACTACGACCAGTGCAGGATTACCGAAAGTTGAACGAGATGACCATCAAGAATCGGTATCCATTACCATTAATATCCGAGTTAATTGACAAGTTGTCACACGCAAGGTTTTTTCAAAGATGGACAATTCGATGGGGATACAACAACATTCGATTAAAGAGGGTGGACAAGTGGAAGGCGGCCTTCTGGACAAATCGGGGACTCTTTGAACCCCTAGTTATGTTCTTTGGGTTGACGAATTCACCACAGCGACTTTTCAGACGATGATGAACGATCTGTTTAAGAAAGAATTGCCGAGGGATGGTCGTCAATTTACATGGAAACATCCTGGTTCTTTTCAGCAGATCAAGAAAGTCACACGGCAACACATCAACAGGATACTGGTAAAACTTGAGAATCACAAGTTATCGTTGAACAGAGAAGTGTTGGGTTTGACAAACCAACTATTGAGTTTTTAGGTCTCATCATATCCATGATTTGATCAGGCATGGATAAGGCGAAAGTGAAGGCCATTGGTGGACTGGCCAGTTCCAAAATGCAAGAAACATATCCAACAGTTTCTGGTTTTGTGAACTTCTACGACGCTTTTGTGCGGGGGTTTGCTTCGGTAGCAAAGCCATTAACTAAGCTGATGGCAAAGAAGAGTGGGAATGGACCGAAGCCCAACAAAACGGCGTTTGATGGATTGAAGACACCGTGTGGCTGAAGAGGTGGTGTTTGCAATACCAGCGGACGAAGGCCAAATCCTTGTCGAGTAGATGCGTCGGAATTTGCGATTGGTGGCATCCTGTCTCAACAACAGACAGATGGAACTTGGAGACCTGTGGACCTTCATTTCAAGGTCGTAAATCCTAGCGGAAAGGAATTACGAAAATTACGACAAGGAAATGTTGGCAGTAATGCATGCCTTCATACGAATGGTCACATTACCTTAAGGGCACGAGAATTCCAGTGGAGGTTTTAACAGATCATCAAACCTCACGTTACTTCAGGAAGACGCAGAATATTAATTGGCGTCAAAAGCACGTTGGATTTTGGATCTACAGGAGTTTTAATTTCACTATTAAACACCGGTTCCAGGAAAATCCAATTCCAAAGCGGATCTACTGTCACAGAGGACAGACCATAAGGGGGAGGAGATTGACAATGGGGGGTCATTCTTCTCAAAGAAGATCTTTTTGTCCCGGCTCTATGACGATGACAGGGTGTTGTCAGACATAGAAAAAGACATTGCCAAGATCAATAAGAGACAGTGGGAGCAACAGGTCCTAGAGGGCCTGAAAGGCAAGAGTGCAGAATGGAAGGAAGAAGAATGGACTGGTCACATGGAAAAATCGAATTTATGTGCCAGTCAACAGTCGATCCGAGAGACGATCATGGCACGACACCACAAATGGGGACATTATGGAGTGGACAAAACCGTTGAGGTCATCACAACGAAATTATTGGTGGCCGAGGTTGGCTCATGACGTCAAGCTGTATGTGAAGGGGTGTTAGAACGTGCCAGACGGTCAAACCAGACAGGAACAAAGAGGGCGGCACCGCTGAACCATTAAATGTTCCAGCACAACCCTGGCAGGAGATCTCGGTGGACTTATGGGACGTTCCCGGAGTCGAAAGGCTATGAACATGATCATGGTAGTGGTAGACCGCTTTTCCAAAAAAGCGTTTTTCTTGCCAACCAAACGCCACCATCACGTCATTGGGGTAGCGGCGACTGTTCAGGGATAATGTGTTTCAGGGAACACGGACTACCAAATCGGGTCATCAGCGACAGGGGGGAGTCAATTCATTTCACAGTTCATGAGGGAGTTGTACAAGCTATTTGGGTATTGAAGCGAATCCGTCCACAGCATATCACCCTCAAGATGGAATGGACAGACGGAGTGAGTAAAACAAGAAGTACGAGAATTCCTGGCAATGTAACACAAATGACAAACAGGATGACTGGAGCGAGCACTGGCTCTAGCCCAGTTCTGTCACAACGACAGGGAAAACTCGTCGACGGGGTACTCGCCGTTTTACCTGAACTATGGGAAACACCCTCGGAAATGGTTTGACCGGTTAGACAAACACCGGTGAAGGCAGTAGAAGACTTTGTGGCGGACGTGAAGGAAAGACTCTGTGATAAAGGCCCGGAATAATCTAGAGAAAACGGTGACAGCGGATGGCCAAACAATACGACAAAGGCAAACGACCATCCCGAGAGTATAATTAGGTGACAAGGTGTACGTCAACTCGGAACACTAACCTCATGTATTGAGCGTCCAAGAAGTTGGAATAATAAATTTTACGGACCATACAAGATACTCGAATGGATTGGGTCGGCAGCTTATCGAGTCGAGTTGCCAACATCGTGGAAGTGTACAAATGTCTTCAATGAAGCATTGTTAAAGCCGTACGTTGAACCGGCTTTTCCAGAGCAGAAGCGGAAGTTATAGGGATTGGAAGAGAGACGGAAGGAAGAAGAGACGAAGGTGAAGGGAGAAGAGTATGAGGTAGAAGAAGTACTTGACAGCCGATACAAAGGACGCGGACTCCAGTATCTCTGGTCAAGTGGAAGGGATATCCAGTGGAGGAATCGACTTGGAAGCGGCTGGAAACCTTGCGAATGCGCAAGACTTGGTTAGGATTTCCACCGAAAAAAACCGAATGCACCGGCTCCAAGACGAATTACGCAGGGAGCATTTCGACAGTAACAAAATCTGACGCAGATGACACAATCCACAAGGGTTATTTGGATGGGAAGAGGCAGGTTCGCCAGGAGTACTGAGAAAAAATCAAGAGGAACTGGAGAAATTGGAAAGGGACAGTTACAGGTTCATGAGGAGAAAGTGGAGCGGATGAAGAAGAAGGACCAACAAAGTTCTCGGAGGACGCGAAACCTTTAGAGGGGGGTAATGTCACGGTTTGATCTTACCTAAGACTTATCGTTGATCTTTCTCTTATCTTATTCAGGTATTAGGTAAGCGTCCCGCGGGTTAGGAGGGGGTGGAAGTATGTCGGTCAATGTGACGGCATGAGGCGCAGGCTATATAGTCCTGTAGTTTGCATCAAGAGCTCTAGGCTTTGATTGTCACTGTCCTAGACAGTACAACAGAGTTTCTTTCTTTTCTTTCTCTTGTCCCTCACTGGTTGTGCGACCTGGTCTGCGACCGTGTAAACAGATGGCAGGCATGATATAACGAATATGTTGGGGAATCTGATGCATTCCAAAGCATCCTTTTATATTCAATTAAACACTTTGTCATCATAAATTGAACAGTCAAGAGCCTCTTCTTCCGAAAATTGGTAAGATGACATGGGCGCTCTGATGTTGGGAACATATTCGAGCTCTTCATCAGATTCTTCTGATTCGTCTAGTCTGTCCCTGGTCGTGGTGGAAATCTCATTCCCACGTTCGAGATTTATGTCAGGAGGAATTCGGGATGAGGTGATCTGATTGGGTGAATTGGGTATCGGTAGGTCCCATTTGCATCGTCAAACGCATCTAGGAAATCTAGACTTTCCAATGCATTGTTGAAGTTGCGATTGTGTTTGGAACATTTTGATCGTAATCCATTGATAAATTTCAATTTCTTTTGCCGGCTCGCTTCAGACTCTGAATGAAAGCGTAGGTAACAGGATCCTCTCGTCGAAGGGCTGCTTTGGTATACACATTTAATATGTGTGATTTAAAGGTCTGTTAGGTGACGGGAGGTATGGTGATCTGGCGTCTGGGTAATATGGTAATTCTTCTGGATCAAATGTAAGATCCATATATTTTGGAAGATAGTGAGAACGAGCGTTGAATGGGAATTCCACATGTCCCTGGGTGCGTTATTTGTCCGGTGGTTAGTCTTGAGACTCTAGGTGCGATCTGTCGAGCTGCTTGAGTTCGGATAATTTTGTTAATCATGGTAATCCTAATGGAGAGGTTGAGGGCAATATATAGGGAATGTAATGATTTTGTCCTTGGAATTTTTCATAGAGTTTTTGGGGAAATATTGTCCTTGAGTAGAACAATATTTCTTCGTATATCGGATGTTTTGTTTAAGGATCGGCGGTTACGGTAACCAAGACATAGTTGTTTTTACAGTTGTCTTTCTCTTGTTTATATGCTTGCAGAATTTCCGCAGCATTTCCTAAATTGCGTTCAGGTTCCAGGAATTGTCATTCCGGACCGTAATTTCTCCATTTGACAAATACTGATATCCTGCTCCACGTTTTCAGTGTGTCAAGAACCGCTTCACAACTTCAAACTCTTCTTGTCCGTTTACGAGATCAGGGGGTGGGGCTGTGTAATTTGGTCCATGTGCTTCAGTCTCTTTATATGGCATAAGGAAGTGATGTGTGAAAGACTGGATGAATGCACCAATGTTTCAGAAGTTTGAGCCTATATGTTACTGGTCCTAAAGACTTGCTCAATGGGGAAGGGTCCTTCTCGTTTTGGCGCTAGCTTCCCTGGACTGGTAATGGATATTAAGATTTCTGTTTTCAAGCCAAACTTTATCTCCTATTTTCGAATTTGATTGATTTGTCTCCTAAATTCGTCTAGCGCACCATTTGTCTAGCTAGTTTCATGTGCCGCAAGCGTCCTCTTCCCTAGCTTTTTTCGTAACATCTGTAGTCGTTCTTCTGCTGCTGGTTGTCGTCATTTTCCTGCGCCCGCAGTAAGGTAGTGCAACAGGGTCTGTTCAATACATGAGCTGAATAAGCGATCTTTAAACTTGAATGCATGATGGGCATTGTTTATGGCCAAATTTGGCAATTGGTAATAATTGTTCCAAGTATGGCTTCGTTTGCGCAGAATATTCGAAAGGTATACTTCTATTCCTGATTAACTTGTTCCGTTTCTCCAACAGTTTGTGGTGGTAATGCGGTGCCTCATCTATGACGATTCCTATGTTTTTTCTGACTTCTTGAAAGACTTTGGCTGAGAACTGCGGTCCTTGAATCTGAATAAAGTAGCGTTCTGGTAGAACCAAAGTTGCTTGAATATTTCGGAATGTAGAGGTCTGCCGTTCCTAGTGCGTCGATGGTTTTTTGCAAGGAGTAAGAAATTACCCCTTTGTAAGACCATGTCCACCGTGACCAAAATCGAGTCAAATCCTCGGGAATAGGAAGAATGGTAAATAAATCCAAGGTTACTTGCTGAAATGGTTGAGTCGCCTTGATCCGATTGGTAGGAGGGTGGGTGTTGGGGTGACGTGTTCACCTTCATTTGCTGACAATGTGGAGCATCCAGTGATCCATTCCTGGACGTGTTTATACATTCCTGGCCCACCAGTAATCCTCGTTGTAACAACTCTAGCGTTTCATAGCGTCCAGGATGCCCGGAAGTGGGCGATTCATGGACGGCATTTTGATAATACTGGTGCGGAAGTGTTTCCAAGAATCAGGGATATATGCTCTGTCAATGTATCGAATGATTCTGTCAACAAATGCCCCAATCCTGTTAGTTTGGATTTAATAGGCAATCTACATTGCAGAAAGCAACAAAGCGATCACGGGACCAGAAGTCAAAAATGGTCTCAAGGAGTTGTTTTGTCAACCTAGTCAAGTGCACGATACGAAAGGCTTTGGGTGATGCTCAGAGTCTAGTACTCCGGATATTGGAGCTCGGAGCACTGCAGGGTCCTATGCTAGTTATGCTTTTGACGGCCTGGTTTGAGTCGGATCACCAGTCCGCGAGACTTGGCATTGGTGGCCAACGACTTGGACGCTTGTCTCGTGCAAGCAAGAATTGTCTCCCAACACGACGCTCGAAGATGGGAAGCGATAAAGAACTGCAGCGAGCATCCTGGCGTGTTCAAGATTACGTACACGATGCAATAAGGGAACAAGCCAGGCAGATCGCAGTGGCTTATGAAACGAGGACTCCTGAAGGATCACACTAGTCCAAGGGAGTCAGGATTGACTTCAATGGTGCTAAGCATGACGAAGTTTGGAAGAATGGGTGAAGAGTCCGCGTGGAGAGAACAGCGAATTAGGACGCGCAAGTTGAAGGGGCGCAGTTATGACGCGGGTTACCGGGGACCAAAAGAGCCGGGCGCTGCCACAATTGTGGAACCGTACAGTTGGATGACTGCACAGATCGCAGCCTGGGAGCGCAGGATACTGTCTGTGACAGAGGCTGTATCTCTCGGTCAGGAAGGAGTACGATGAATTGACAAGTATATCTGAGAGTGCCGCGCTAATCGATCACAGATTCGGCTGGACGTGGAACAGACTAGAGCGCCGAAGGAGAAACCCATTTTTGGCCTTGAGGGAGTGACCAACGATCCCGATACGATCTACCACGTGGTTGCCTTATTGCGAATTGGAGAAACGACCCAATTTGGGCAATTTAAGATCTACCAACTGGGAACAAATGGATAAGCTCGTCCATGGGAAGTTAACGGGACAAGATTTCCAGCGGGCGCTGTGAGCCAGACTGATGGAGGTGGTCTAGGCCCGCCAGGGACTTAGCTAAACGTCGACTGGAGACGCCGTTACAAGCGCAAGAATACGGTCGGATCCTTACGGAGAGAGGTGATGGGCAACTGGTTTCATCGAGGAGTTGAGTACTCAGAGGACCTTAACACCAGTCACGAGGATGCAGACATGGCTGATGCTGGAGATCGTTGTGGAATAGGCGACCCAAAAGTCATTACCACCTAGTCGGATACTCTAACGGCTACGGAGCCCAAGAGCACAGGTCTGTGTTACTTATGGCTATTCCAAGCTCAGAGTACTGGAACACTTTGTCAGTGGCGCAAAGCCGTTCATGGAGTGAACGATTGCCAACTATGAGCCGGAACGCAGGAATCCAGAAATGAGGGTTCAAGTGGTTCCTTGAGCAGCTTGCATTGGACATGGAGTAAGTCACGTAACTACCACCAAGCGATGACCAGTGCTTGTTGGGCACAGGTTGCTAGAAGAAAAGGGAGTGGAGCCCAAGGTACGGCGTTGCAATCTCTGAAGGGTTCAATATTCACGGAGGCGCTGATCGAGCGGCATTATTGCCTTTATCAGTCCTATCTGCTGATCTTTGGACAGGAGGCGGACAAAACGCGGCTTGGGAAGGCAGCACCAGCGGCAACGCAAAGGCAGACAGTGACCAACATTGGGCCAGTCTACATACCATCCTGGAAACATAAGGGGTCCAGACCACCCAGGATGCGCAACCCAGGCAGGGACCACCGCCTACTATGAAGCACGCAACGACCAGGTACCAACTGGCTACGGCAAACGATTGTAGCCTATTTCCGGCTAACGCAGATGGACTCACTGGAACGTCATGTATACAGCTCTACATGAGGAATTAGAGGAGGACAGGCGAATCGAGCAGGAACTGGCATGGATAAAACTGTCCAAAGGTGTTGGAGTATTAGGAGAAAGAGATACAGACGACTGCAGGGACGTATCCGGGCGAGACCACGTATGCTCAAGAGATACAGGAATAGCAACCTCATAGACGGCGGAACGGCAGTGCACCAAACGGCCCCATGATCCAGGAACTAGATGATCAATAGGCGGCCATTCTGAGATTGGCAAGACTCGAAAGAACAGATGAGGCGTTTTTCCTCCACGGACGGGAACCAGAACGACGCGATAAGAAGAAGAATTCAAAACTTGTCGCAGGGGAAACGTTCATGCTGAAGACTATCATCATAGACTTCGAAGTCTAGCCACCCTCACAGGGTACAACGAGAATTGCAGCTGATAGCGCAATTCCGTCGAGGTTCACCCACAGCTGGGTTTGAAGATAGTGGAGACGGAGCACCAGGAGATGGAGCAATGGCAGGGGACTTGGAAGCGATTGGTACTCCAAGGCAATGGAGTTGAACAAGCATGGAGAGATGCGTAGGGCATTTGATGAACGCGGCACACAACGCGCGTACGCAGTATATCTGCCACCGCAGGGAAGCCCAACACAGGGCAGCACCAACGCCTGTGTGAACCGTTAGCGGCAGCGACGAGGGTACCACCCCAGCTGCAGCGTCGACATCACAAAGCTGGACCCAAAAGCCATGGATGGATAGGAAGAGGAGAGTATGAACTTGCATAACTGTGGCAAGGAAGGACCTTCAGTAGGGACTGCAAGGAACCAGGAGTGGAAAGGAAAGGCGAGGATTAGGGAGTGGATGGAAGGATTTCCTCACCGAGAGAATATAACGGAGGAGGAATACAAAGGCGATTGCCCGAATGGCAATAATGAGAAGGGTTTTGAGAAGCTCGAACAGCCAAAGGTTCCATCGAACGAAGCACGGACAACATTTCCATTTCAATGTAAATATACAGAAATTCAATTGAGTTGAATTGTATTGAATACGAAATGAAGTCTAAGGAATCGAAAATCAGAAGCGAACCTACGAGCAGTAGGATCTTGCTTGAAGCCCTGGCAGACTCCCTCCATGGATGTGAGGAGGATATGGGAACGACCCATACCCAAGCCCTGGAGTCTCTAAAGACGTGGAGTCACGAATCGCAACAGGAGGCAAGTGACAAGGAGATGGTCCGTATTTGAATCAGGAGAACAGAAGAAAACGCAATGTGGTACTTGCACACTTGAAGTACCATAAAAAATACGTTGGGAACAGGAAACGACAACTGAACATAACCAGTGTTTGGTCACGGAAGTTATGACCGGGAAACGGATGTCGGTGACGGCCCTGTTGGACTCGGGGTGAACCGGGACTTTGTGAAAAGAACAATCTCAACACGCGTAAACTCGCCCACCGGATTCCTGTATAAACGCGGATGGTTCAAAAAACGTGGATGGAAAGCTGTCCGAGATGGTACAGCTGAAGTTGAAAATAGGAACTCACACAGAGACATGGGAGTTCGGCGTTTCTTCGCTGGAAAGACGGATGTGTTTTAGGACACGATTGGTTGAAATACCATAACCCAGGAAGTGAATTGGCAAAAGAACTCACTTCTCTTCAATCGGTGTCCGGGTGTATGCCAACCAGATACGCACTCTGAAAGGAAACCCGGAAGGGAAAAAAAAAACAGAGGATGAAACGAGGAGAGCTGAGCGCGGCGTGCATCTTGAGGAAGGAGATCGATTGATAGCAGTGATGCGCGAAGATGTGGAAAGAGTGGATCAGAGCTTACGAATCCACGGCAAAAATTGCGTCGGAACATACCATCAAAAGGACCCTTGATGAGTAGTTCCGAAACACTACTTAAGTCACCGGAAAGGTGTTCGAAAAGCAGACCTTCGATGAGTTACCACCTCGAAGGCCTTGGGATCACGCTATCGAACTCATTCCAGGATCGAAGCCGTTGGATTGCAAAGATATATCCATTGAGCAAGAGGAGCAGGGGAAACTCGAGGAGTTTCTCAAAGAAAATTTGGACACGGGAAGGATTCGCTCAAGCAAATCACCCATGGCATCCCTTCTTCTTTGTAAAGAAGAAGGATGGAGCACTACGACCAGTACAGGATTACCGAAAGTTGAACGAGATGACCATCAAGAATCGGTATCCATTACCATTGATATCCGAGTTAATTGACAAGTTGTCACACGCGAAAGTCTTTTCAAAATGGACATTCGATGGGGATACAACAACATTCGGATTAAAGAGGGTGACGAGTGGAAGGCAGCCTTCCGGACAAATCGGGGACTCTTTGAACCCCTAGTTATTTTTTGGGTTGACGAATTCACCAGCGACTTTCAGACGATGATGAACGATCTGTTTAGGAAGAAATTGCAGGGATGGGTCGTCATTTACATGGACGACATCCTGGTCTTCTCAGCAGATCAGAAAAGTCACACGGCACACGTCAACAGGATTTGGCGAAACTTGAAAATCACAAGTTGTCGTTAAAACCGGAGAAGTGTTGGTTGACAAACCAACTATTGAGTTTTTGGGTCTCATCATATCCCATGATTCAATCAGCATGGATAAGGCGAAAGTGAAGGCCATTGTGGACTGGCCGGTTCCAAAATGCAAGAAACATTCAACAGTTTCTTGGTTTTGTGAACTTCTACCGACGCTTTGTGGGGGTTTGCTTCGGTAGCAAACCATTAACCAAGCTGACGGGCAAAGAAGAGTGGGAATGGACGAAGCCCAACAAAGGCGTTTGATGGGTTGAAGACCCGTGTGGCGAAGAGGTGGTATTGGCAATACCAGCGGACGAAGGTCAATTCCGTGTGGAAGTAGACGCGTCGGAATTGCGATTGGCATCCTGTCTCAACAGCAGACAGATGGAACTTGGAGACCTGTGGCCTTCATTTCAAGGTCGTTAAATCCTGCGGAAAGGAATTACGAAATTTACGACAAGGAAATGTTGGCAGTAATGCATGCCTTTACGAATGGTCACATTACCTTAAAGGCACAAATTCCAGTGGAGGTTTTAACGGATCATCAAAACCTCACGTACTTCAGGAAGCCGCAGAATATTAACCGGCGTCAAGCACGATGGATTTTGGATTACAGGAGTTTAATTTCACTATTAAACACCGGTCAGGAAAATCCAACTCCAAAGCGGATCTACTGTCACGGAGGACAGACCATAAGGGGGAGGAGATTGACAACGAAGGGGTCATTCTTCTCAAAGAAGATCTTTTTGTCCGCTCTATGACGATGACAGGGTGTTGTCAGACATAGAAAAAGACATTGCAAAGATCAAAAGAGACAGTGGGAACGACAGTCCTAGAGGGCCTGAAAGGCAAGAGTGCAGAATGGAAGGAAGAGAATGGACTGGTCACATGGAAAAATCGAATTTATGTGCCAGTCAACAGTCGGATCCGAGACGATCATGAGCACACACCACCAATGGGGACATTATGGAGTGGACAAAACCGTTGAGGTCATCACTCGAAATTATTGGTGGCCAAGGTTGGCTCATGACGTCAAGCTGTATGTGAAAGGGTGTAGACGTGTCAGACGGTCAAACCAGACAGAACAAAGAGGGCGGCACCGCTGAAACCATTAAACGTTCCAGCACAACCCTGGCAGGAGATCTCGGTGGACCTTATGGGACCGTTCCCGGAGTCGAAAGGCTATGACATGATCATGGTAGTGGTAGACCGCTTTTCCAAAAAGCATTCTTCTTGCCAACAAACGCCACCATCACGTCATTGGGGGTAGCGCGACTGTTCAGGGATAATGTGTTCAGGGAACACGGACTACCGAATCGGGTCATCAGCGACAGGGGAAGTCAATTTGTTTCCCAGTTCATGAGGGACTGTACAAGCTGTTGGGTATTGAGCAATCGTCCACACGGCATATCACCCTCAGAGGATGGACAGACGGAGTGAGTAAACCAAGAAGTACGGGAATTCCTGGCAATGTACACAAATGACAAACAGGATGACTGGAGCGAGCACTTAGCTCTAGCCCAGTTCTGTCACAACGACAGGGAAAACTCGTCGACGGATACTCGCCGTTTTACCTGAACTATGGGAAACACCCTCGGAAGTGGTTTGACCCGGTTAAGACGACACCGGTGAAGGCAGTGGAAGATTTTGTGGCGGATGTGAAGGAGCCTGTGATAAGGCCACGGATAATCTGGAGAAAACGGGACACGGATGGCCAAACAATACGACAAAGGCAACGACCATCCCGAGAGTATAATATAGGCGACAAGGTGTACGTCAACTCGGAACACCTGCCTCATGTACGAGCGTCCAAGAAGTTGGATAATAAATTTTACGGACGTACAAGATACTCGAACGGATTGGGTCGGCAGCTTATCGAGTCGAGTTGCCAACATCGTGGAAGGTATACAATGTCTTCAATGAAGCATTGTTAAAGCCGTACGTGAACCGCTTTCCAGACAGAAGCGGAAGGATAGGGAGTTGGAAGAGAGACGGAAGGAGAAGAGACGAAGGTGAAGGGAGAAGAGTATGAGGTAGAGAAGTACTGGACAGCCGATACAAAGGCGCGGACTCCAGTACTGGTCAAGTGGAAGGGATATCCAGTGGAGGAATCGACTTGGGAAGCGGCTGGAAATCTTGCGAATGCGCAAGACTTGGTCAAGGATTTCCACCGCAAAAGCCGAATGCACCGGCTCCAAGACGATTACCGCAGGAGCTTTCGACGGTACGAAAATCTGACGCAGAACACAATCCAAAAGGTTATTTGGATGGGAAGACGGCAGGTTCGACCAGGAGTACCGAAAAAGCTCGAGAGGAACTGGAGAAATTGGAAGAGAGACCGATTACAGGTCTATGAAGAGAAAGGCGGAGCAGAAGAAGAAGGACCAACAAAGGTTCTCGAGGACGCGAACCTTTAGAGGGGGGGTAATGTCACGGTTCGATCTTATCTAAGATCTTATCGTTGATCTTATCTCTTATCTTATCGGTATTAGGTAAGCGTCCCGCGGGTCAGGAGTGAGGGGAAGGCATGTCGGTCATGTGACGGCATGAGGCGCAGGGTATATAGTCCTGTAGTTTGCGTCAAGAGCTCTAGGCTCTTGATTGTCACTGTCCTAGACAGTACAACAGAGTTTCTTTCTTTTCTTTCTCTTGTCCCTCACTGGTTGTGCGACCTGGTCTAGCGACCTTGTAACAGATGGCAGGCATGATATAACGAATATGTTGGGGAATCTGATGCATTCCAAAGCATCCTTTTATATTCAATTAAACACTTTGTCATCATAATTGACAGTCCAGAGCTCTTCTTCCGAAAATTGGTAAGATGACATGGGCGCTCTGATGTTGGGAACATATTCGAGCTCTTCATCAGATTCTTCTGATTCGTCTAGTCTGTCCCTGGTCATGGTGGAAATCTCATTCCCACGATCGAGATTTATGTCTGAGGAATTGCGGGATGAGGTGATCTGATTGGGTGAATTGGGTATGGTAGGTCCATTTGCATCGTCAAACGCATCTAGGAAATCTAGACTTTCCAATGCATTGTTGAAGTTGGCGATTGTGTTTGGAACATTTTGATCGTTAATCCATTGATAAATTTCAATTTCTTTGCCGGCTCGCTTCAGACTCTGAATGAAAGCGTAGGTAACAGGATCCTCTCGTCGAAGGGCTGCTTTGGTATACACATTATATGTGTGATTTAAAGGTCTGTTAGGTGACGGGAGGTATGGTGATCTGGCGTCTGGGTAATATGGTAATTCTTCTGGATCAAATGTAAGATCCATATATTTTGGAAGATAGTGAAGACGAGCGTTGAATGGGAATTCCACATGTCCCTGTGGGTGCGTTATTTGTCCGGTGGTTAGTCTTGAGACTCTAGGTGCGATCTGTCGAGCTGCTTGAGTTCGGATAATTTTTGTTAATCATGGTAATCCTAATGGAGAGGTTGGAGGGCAATATATAGGGAATGTAATGATTTGTCCTTGGAATTTTTCATAGAGTTTTGGGGAATATTGTCCTTGAGTAGAACAATATTTCTTCGTATATCGGATGTTTTGTTTAAGGATTCGGCGGTTACGGTAACAAGACATAGTTGTTTTACAGTTGTCTTCTCTGTTTATATGCTTGCAGAATTTCCGCAGCATTTCCTAAATTGCGTTCAGGTTCCCAGGAATTGTCATTCGGACCGTAATTTCTCCATTTGACCAAATACTGATATCTGCTCCACGTTTTCAGTGTGCAAGAACCGCTTCAACTTCAAACTCTTCTTGTCCGTTTACGAGATCAGGGGGTGGGGCTGTGTAATTTGGTCCATGTGCTTCAGTCTCTTTATATGGCATAAGGAGTGATGTGTGAAAGACTGGATGAATGCACCATTGTTTCAGAAGTTTGAGCCTATATGTTACTGGTCCTAAGACTTGCTCAATGGGGAAGGGTCCTTCTCGTTTCGGCGCTAGCTTCCTGGACTGGTATGGGATATTAAGATTTCTGTTTTCAAGCCAAACTTTATCTCCTATTTCGAATTTGATTGATTTGTCTCTAATTCGTCTAGCCACCATTTGTCTAGCTAGTTCATGTGCCGCAAGCGCCTCTTCCCTAGCTTTTCGTAACATCTGTAGTCGTTCTTCTGCTGCTGGTGTCGTCATTTTCTGCGCCGCAGTAGTAGTGCAACAGGGTCTGTTCCATACATGAGCTGAAAAGGCGATGCTTTAACTGAATCATGATGGCAATTGTTATGGGCAAATTTGGCAATTGGTAATAATTGTTTCCAAGTATGGGCTTCGTTTGCGCAGAATATTCGAAGGTATACTTCTAGTTCCTGATTAACTTGTTCCGTTTCTCCATCAGTTTGTGGATGGTATGCGGTGCTCATCCTATGATCGATTCCTAATGTTTTTCTGACTTCTTGGAAGACTTTGGCTGAGAACTGCGGTCCTTGATCTGAAATAAGTACGTCTGGTAGACCAAAGTGCTTGAATATTTCGGAAATGTAGAGGTCTGCCGTTCCTAGTGCGTCGATGGTTTTTTTGCAAGGAGTAAGAATTACCCCCTTTGTAAGACCATGGTCCACCGTGACCAAAATCGAGTCAAATCCGTCGGGAATAGGAAGATTGGTAATAAAATCCAAGGTTACTTGCTGAAATGGTTGAGTCGCCTTTGATCCGATTGGTAGGAGGGCTGGGTGTTGGGGTGAGTGTTCACCTTCATTTGCTGACATGTGGAGCATCCAGTGATCCATTCCTTGACGTGTTTATACATTCCTGGCCACCAGTAATCTCGTTGTAACAACTCTAGCGTTTTCAAGCGTCCAGGATGCCCGGAAGTGGGCGATTCATGGACCATTTTGATAATACTGGTGCGGAGTGTTCCAAGATCAGGGATATATGCTCTGTCAATGTATCGAATGATTCTGTCAACAAATGCCCAATCCTGTAGTTTGGATTTAATAGGCAGAGCGCATTGCGTTTCTATGACTTCGATGATAGTTTTTCCAAAGCTGTCAAGTGACGTGGCGTCTCGGATTTTCTGAGCAAGGTCTGTAGCGATAAGGCGAATAAACTTGTTATTGGGTAACATGATAACATCGTCCAGTATATCATCATCTTTCATATGATCAGGACGGCAGGATATTGCATCTGCTTCAAACATTTTTGTCCCTGGTACGTGTTCTATCTTCAGGTCAAATTCCGATAGCATCATAGACCAATGGGCTTGTCGAGGTGTTAACCGTTGCGGGGTTCTATAGAATGAAAGGTTTTTGTGATCGCAATGGACTATAATCGGATGCGGAGATCCATGCAGCAAATGTCACCATGCTTGTAATCCTTTAATAATAGCCAGTAGTTCTCAGTCATAGATTTGGTAATTCTGTTCTGTTGTGGTTAAGGCGTGTGATATAAAGCCACAAGGATGGAGGGATCCGGAGGCGTCGGCTTGTTTCAATACTGCTCCAGTGGCTTTATTGGAGGCGTCCGTTTGTAGGATAAATGGCCTTGTGGGGTCTGGCATGCATAGGACTGGCATTGACAAAAATTTTCGTTTTAATTCATCGAAAGCCGTCTGACAATCAAGCGTCCAACTGAAGGTTAAACCTTTCTTAGTTAAGTCCGTCAACGGTTTTGCTATAGCAGCAAAGTTGCCGATGAATCGTCTATAGAAATTTCCGAATCCGAGGAACGATCTAACTTGTTTGACCGTTGTGGGGGTTGGCCAGTCTCTGATACCGGCGAGTTTTACAGGGTCCATTTGAATATGACCGGGCATAATGACCATACCCAGGAATTCGACTTCTTGAACGCAAAATTTGCACTTTTCTAATTTTAAAAATAGGTCTTTCTCCTGTAAGCGCTCTAAGACTCTTTTGGTTTGTTTCTGTATTTCGTCTTTCGTTTTCCCACAGATCAGAATGTCGTCCATGTAGATAATGAGCCATCCTTTGTTAATCATGTCCTGGAAGTATTCGTTCATTATGGTCTGAAACATCGAGGGCGAATTGCAAAGGCCAAAGAACATTACTGTTGGTTCATACAACCCTCGGTTCATAATGAAGGCTGCTTTCCATTCATCGCCTTCTTTAATTCGGACGTTGTTATATCCCCAGCGCAAATCAAGTTTAGTGAAATGGTTCGCGCCTTCTAATTTCGTCATTAGGTCTGAGACTAGGGGTAATGGATAGGCGTTTTTGATCGTCCATTTATTAAGGTAACAATAGTCCTGGCAGGGTCTAAGGGCACCGCTCTCTTTCTTTGAAACGAAGAAAAATGGTGATGCCTGTGGCGATTTGGATGGTCGAATATATCCTTTATCTAATTGCTCCTTAATCCATTCGTTGAGTGTTGACTGTTCTTTTAATGATAGTGGGTAGATTTTGCTAACTTTTGGCATAAATCCGGTTTTGAGTTCAATTGCATGGTCCCATGGACGTGGTGATGGGAAATGCTCTGATGCCTTTTTCTCAAAGGTAGACTGCCAGGGAAGGTATTCGGGTGGTAAGACAGTTGGTGTTTCGTCACGTTTTGCTTGGTGTTCGAATGCCTGTGATGCTGATGTTTTTACTCTTATCCAGTATTCATCTTCTCCCCATTGTTGAGTATCTAGCGCTATACGCCAAATAGGTTTGTCATCTCCTGAATCGTCGTTTATTTGGAGGATTTTCTTTCGCCAATCAATAGTTGGATTATGCTTTTCCAGCCATGGTATCCCGAAGATGATTTCTTGATCCCCTAAGCTCGTGATCCATAACCAATTATCATATGGTTTTCCATTGATAGAATAGGTCAGACGAGTTCGATGCGTGATCATGCCATTTTGATTAATAGTTCCGTCGGCATTTTTGACTTTAATCAGTTGTTTTAGTTCTTCTTTTGGCCAACCTTTTGATATGCGTTCATCAATGAAGTTTCCTTCTGCTCCACAATCAATAAGGGTGGACATTTCAGCGGGTTTATCATTCGTTTGCACAGTGATTGCAATCCGTTTATCATTATTGGATTGTACGATTACAGAATCGAGTGCTAACTGTTCAACTTTATGGGAGGCGTCAACCGCTTTCCGGTGTCTCCTTCTTAAAAACCCTCTGTTTCTAATTCTTGGAGGGTATTCTCGCGCTCCTCGTCTGGGAGTGCTTTCAATAGTGCCCTAATGCGTTGGGCAGTTGATTCTTCTGAGGTCGTTTCCTCTATAGTTCTAATAGTGCAATTCTGAGGAGGGGGCGATTTGTTGGGTGTCGTCTGGGCGTTCCTTTGTTTGGCAATCCCTGGATATGTGTCCCTGAGTTCCACATCGGAAACACTTGCTGTTTTTCCGATATTCCTCTTTTTGGGCATCTGAAAGGCGTCCAGTAGTTATGGCATTGACCCCTTTTGATCCTGATGCTGAGTTCCTCGAGTTTCGGTTAAAATTTGAAACGTCTCTCCGTGTTTCCTGATCAGAGGATCGGTTCATCAGTTTCAGGGTTTCCCAAGCATTGTGTAATTGCTCCGCAGCATCATAGGCTGTTTCCATATTGATAACTGCAGGTTTTCGATGCTTTTTGCTGCAACTGATGCTGGGAGTCCTTTACAAAAGTAGATTTGCTGCGCCATGAACCCTGTGATTCCGGTTGACTGAATAAGCGATCGGAATTTCTGAATATAAGTGGGGATATCAATGTCTCCACCCATTTTGACTTTATCTAGATCATTCAGGGTCCTGGCTGCGGTGTCTGATTCACCCCAATCGGCTAAGAATCGCTTCTTGAAACTGGTGTAGTTATCCCAAGAGAGCGTTGTTCCTTCTTCCTTTTTCTTTCCTTTGTCTGTAATTGCCTTGTCCAGTTCCTCTTGGATATTGGATTTCCAATCATCTAATTCCTCTCCTAAGTGTAGGAAAACGTATTTGATCTTCTTCTTGGCAGTGGTAAATTGTTCCTCATCTAGATAGAAGGTGTCATCGAATGCATAGATGAAATGTTTCACTTTGGATCGTTGTCCTTTAAATTTCTCAATGGAGATTCCCTTTATTCCTTTCAGCAATGTTTCCTTTTCGTCTGCCATATCCTTTTTTGTTTCAGTTTCAGGTTCCTGTTTCAGTTCTGTTGCTTGTTTCGAGCTTTCTCCTTGTTTCAGTTCGTTGTCAAAATCTAGATCCAGTTCGATCTGCTGTTGTTCCTTGTATTTGTTCCACTTGGCAAGAGTAGACTCCTTGAGTGCAGAGAAGACTCCGTCAGTTAGATCCTCAGTGTCTCAAAATTCGTGCCACCAAGTGAGTTCTGGTTCTTTGTTTGGTGGGAAGAATATCGGCTATCTGAATTGTTTTCTTCGTTATGCCAATTAATCCAAGTTTCTGCTGGTAATTCTTCGTCAGGGTTTCCTTCTCTGTATTCTCCTTCGAAGAAACCTTCTGGGACTCGCTGGTTCTTTTTCTTAGTGGTTGAAACGTAGTACCACCCTTCATTTGTTGTGGAAGGATAGACTTCCCTTCGTCCAAGGTAATACTTTTGCCTATAACGAACGGAGTCGTTTGGTGGTCTGATCTGGGAGGTTAGGGTTTCAATGGTGTCTGGCTAGTGATGAAGCACTGAGTGGTTCCTGAGTTCCAACTTGTGTTACGGACGATGCCCTCGTCATAGTTCGTTCTAAGTCAACAGCAACAAGCAGAGTCTCGGTCTGCTCCCAGCCACTGGACAAAGAGTCTAGACGCTAAGTCAAACGATGACGAAGGTCTTGAGAATGATGAAGAAAAAGAGCGTCGAGTTCAAGTGAGGTTGAGAGCAAAACTCGTCTAAGTTGGAACTGAGGTTTGTTACAGTTCTCTTTTCGTTTCATCTTCGTGTCTCAGTGAACCGTTTCATCATCATTATTACTGCGCAGTGTACAGCATGGACGCTATCTCCTTTTCGTAGTTACCTTCACATTTCCTTTCTCAGATAACTACAGCTTTTTTCCTTCTACGATTCCTTTGTTCTCCAAACGTATATAAACCCATGTATCCTAGAGTAACCTCAGTTCCAACTTAGACGAGTTTTGCTCTCAACCTCGCTTGAACTCGACGCTCTTCTTTTCATCGTCTTCAAGACCTTCGTCATCGTTTGACTTAGCGTCTAAACTCTTTGTCCAGTGACTGGGAGCGGACCGAGACTCTGCTTGTTACTGTTGACTCAGAACGAACTACGACGAGGGCATCGTCCGTAACACAAGTTGGAACTCAGGAACCGCTCAGTGCTTCGTCACTAGCCAGACACCATTGAGACCCAAACCTCCCAGATCAGACCGCCAAACGACTCCGTTCGTTATAGGCAAAAGTACTACCTTGGATGAAGGGAAGTCTATCCTTCTACAACAAACGAAGGGTGGTACTACGTTTCAATCACCAAGAAAAAGAACCAGCGAGTCCCGGAAAGTTTCTTCGAAGGAGAATATAGAGAAGGAAATCCTGACGAAGAATTACCAGCAGAGACTTGGATTAATTGGCATAACAAAGAAAACAATTCAGATAGCCGATTATTCTTCCCACCAAACAAAGAGCCAGAACTTACTTGGTGGCACGAATTTCGAGACGCTGAGGATTTAACCGACGGAGTCTTCTCCGCACTCGAGGAATCTACTCTTGCCAAGTGGAACGAATACAAGGAACAACAGCAGATCGAACTGGATCTAGATTTTGACAACGAGCCGAAACAAGGGGAAAGCTCAAAACAAGCAACAGAACCGAAACAGGAACCTGAAACCGAAACAAAGAAGAATATGGCAGACAAAAAGGAAACATCCCCGAAAGGGATAAAGGGAATCTCCATTGAGAAATTCAAAGGACAACGATCCAAAGCGAAACATTTCATCTATGCGTTCGATGACACCTTCGATCTAGATGAGGAACGATTTACCACTGCCAAGAAGAAAATCAAATACGTTTTCCTACACTTAGGAGAGGAATTAGACGATTGGAAATCCAATATCCGAGAGGAATTAGATGAAACAACTACTGATAAAGGAAAGAAAAAGGAAGAAGGAACGATGCTCTCTTGGGATAGCTACAGCAGTTTCAAAAAGCGATTCTTAGCCGATTGGGGAATCAGACACCGCAGCCAGGACCCTGAATGATCTAGATAAAGTGAAAGTGGGCGGAGATATTGATATCCCCACTTATATTCAGAAGTTCCGATCCCTTATTCAGTCAACCGGAATCACAGGGTTCATGGCGCAACGAATCTATTTTTGTAAAGGACTCCCAGCATCAGTCGCAGCAAAAATCATCGAAAACCCTGCAGTTATCAACATGGAAACAGCCTATGATGCTGCGGAACGATTACACAATGCTTGGGAAACCCTGAAACTGATGAACCGATCTTCTGGATCAGGAAACACGGAGAGACATTTCAAATTTAACCGAAACTCGAGGAACTCAGCATCAGGATCAAAAAGGGTCAATGCCATAACTACTGGATGCCTTTCAGATGCCCAAAAGGAGGAATATCGGAAAACCGGCAAGTGTTTCCGATGCGGAACTCAGGGACACATATCCAGGGATTGCCCAAACAAAGGAAACACCCAGGCAATGCCCAACAAATCGCCCCCTCCTCAGAATCACACTATTAGAACTATAGAGGAAACGACCTCAGAAGAATCAACTGCCCAACGCATTAGGGCACTATTGAAAGCACTCCCAGATGAGGAGCGCGAGAATACCCTCCAAGAACTAGAAACAGAGGGTTTTTAAGAAGGAGACGCCAGAAAGCGGTTGACGCCTCCCATAAAGTTGAACAGTTAGCACTCGATTCTGTAATCGTACAATCCAATAATGATAAACAGATCTCAATTACTGTGCAAACGAACGATAAACCCGCTGAAATATCTGCCCTCATTGATTGTGGAGCAGAAGGAAACTTCATTGATGAACGTATATCAAAAGATTGGCCAAAAGAAAAACTAAAACGACCAATTAAAGTCAAAAACGCCAACGGAACTATTAACCAAAATGGCATGATCATGCATCGAACTCATCTTATCTATTCTATCAATGGAAAACCATATGATAATTGGTTATGGATCACAAACTTAGGGGATCAAGAAATCATCTTCGGAATACCATGGCTGGAAAAACATAACCCGACTATTGATTGGCGAAAGAAAACCCTCCAAATAGACAACGATTCAAAAGATGACAAACCTATTTGGCGCATAGCGCTAGAAACTCAACAATGGGGAGAAGACGAATATTGGATAAGAGTAAAAACATTGGCGTCACAAGCATTTGAACACCAAGCAAAACGCGACGAAACGCCGACTGTCTTACCAATTGAGTACCTTCCCTGCAGTCTACCTTTGAGAAAAAAGCATCGGACGTTTCCCATCATCACGACCATGGGACCATGCAATTGAACTCAAAACAGGATTTACGCCGAAAGTTAGCAAAATCTACCCACTATCACTAAAAGAACAATCAACGCTCGACGAATGGATTAAAGAGCAATTAGATAAAGGGTACATTCGACCATCCAAATCGCCACAGGCATCACCATTTTTCTTCATTTCAAAGAAAGAGAGCGGCGCCCTTAGACCCTGCCAGGACTATTGTTACCTTAACGAATGGACGATAAAAAAACGCCTATCCATTACCCCTAGTCTCAGACCTAATGACGAAATTAGAAGGTGCAAACTATTTCACTAAACTTGATTTGCGCTGGGGATATAACAACGTCCGAATTAAAGA
Source organism: Amanita pallidorosea (assembly GCA_023014475.1). Taxonomy (NCBI): domain Eukaryota; kingdom Fungi; phylum Basidiomycota; class Agaricomycetes; order Agaricales; family Amanitaceae; genus Amanita; species Amanita pallidorosea. The sequence continues at coordinate 49,293 of JAEBUS010000006.1, forward strand.
AGGCGATGAATGGAAAGCGGCCTTCATTACGAACCGAGGGTTGTATGAACCAACAGTAATGTTCTTCGGCCTTTGCAATTCGCCCTCGACGTTCCAGACCATGATGAATGAATACTTTCAGGACATGATTAATGAAGGATGGCTCATTATCTACATGGACGACATTTTGATCTGTGGGAAAACAAAAAACGAAATACAGAAACGGACCGAAAGAGTCTTAGAACGTTTACAGAAGAAAGACCTATTTTGAAGTTAGAAAAGTGCAAATTTTGTGTCCAAGAAGTCGAATTTCTGGTATGGTCATTATGCCCGGTCATATTCAAATGGACCCTGTAAAACTCGCCGTATCAGAGACTGGCCAACCCCCACAACGGTCAAACAAGTTAGATCTTTCCTCGGATTCGGAAATTTCTATAGATGATTCATCGGCAACTTTGCTGCTATAGCAAAACCGTTGATGGACTTAACTAAGAAAAGCTTAACCTTCAGTTGGACGCTTGATGTCAGATGGCTTTTGATGAATTAAAAAGAAAATTTTCGTCAATGCCAGTCCTACGCATGCCAGACCCCACAAGGCCTTTTATCCTCCAGACAGACGCTTCCAATAAGGCCACTGGAGCAGTATTGAAACAAGCCGACACTTCCAGATCCCTTCATCCTTGTGGCTTCATATCACACGCCTTAACCGCGACAGAACAGAATTACCAAATTTATGACCGAGAACTACTGGCTATTATTAAAGGATTACAAGCATGGCGACATTTGCTGCATGGATCTCCGCATCCAATCATAGTCCATTGTGATCACAAAAATCTTTCATTCTATAGAACTCCGCAACAGTTAACACCTCGACAAGCTTGTTGGTCTATGATGCTATCGGAATTTGACCTGAAAATAGAGCACATACCAGGACGAAAAGTTTGAAGCAGATGCATTATCCGCCGTCCTGATCATATGAAAGATGATGACATACTGGACGATGTTATCATGTTACCCAATAACAAGTTCATTCGCCTTATTGCTACAGACCTTGCTCAGAAAATCCGAGATGCTACATCACTTGACAGTTTTGGAAAAACCATCATTGAAGTCATAGAAACGCAACGTGCTCCACCTATTAAATCCAAACTCCAGGATTGGGTGTTTGTCGACGGCATCATTCGATACATTGACAGAGCATACATCCCTGATCTTGGAACACTCGCACCAGTATTATCAAAGCGGTCCATGAATCACCCACTTCCGGGCATCCCAGACGATTGAAAACGCTGGAATTGCTACAACGAGATTACTGGTGGCCAGGAATGTATAAACACGTCAAGGAATGGATCACTGGATGCGCCACATGTCAGCAAATGAAGGTGAACACTCACCCAACACCCAGCCCTCCTACCAATCGGATCGAAGGCGACTCGACCATTTCAGCAAGTGACCCTGGATTTTATTACCGATCTTCCCATTTCTGACAGATTTGACTCGATTTTGGTCATGGTGGACCATGGTCTTACGAAGGGGGTAATTCTTACTCCTTGCAAGAAAACCATCGACGCACTAGGAACAGCAGACCTCTACATTTCCGAAATATTCAAGCGCTTTGGTCTACCAGACGTACTTATTTCAGATCGAGGACTGCAATTCTCAGCCAAGGTCTTCCAAGAAATCAGGAAAACACTAGGAATCGATCATAGAATGAGCACTGCCTATCATCCGCAAACCGATGGAGAAACGGAACGAGTTAATCAAGAATTAGAAGTATATCTTCGAATATTCTGTGCCAATGAAGCGCACACTTGGAAACAACTATTACCAATCGCCGAATTTGCCATAATAACCGCCAGCATGATTCAGTTAAAGCATCGCCTTTCCAACTTATGTATGGAACAAACCCTGTTGCACTACCTACTGCGGTGCAGAAAATGACGACACCAGCAGCAGAAGAACGGCTACAATTACTACAAAAGGCTAGGGAAGAAGCCCTTGCTGCGCATGAATTAGCTAGACAAATGGTGGCTAGACGAATCAGAGACAAGTCAATCAAATTCGAAATAGGAGACAAAGTTTGGCTCGAAAACAGAAACCTTAATATCCCATACCAGTCCAGGAAGCTAGCGCCAAAACGAGAGGGACCCTTCCCCATTGAGCAAGTTTTAGGACCAGTAATGTATAAACTCAAACTCCCGAAACAATGGCGCATTCATCCAGTCTTTCACACGTCACTCCTTATGCCATATAGGGAGACTGAAACACATGGACCAAATTACACAGCCCCACCTCCTGATCTCGTAAATGGACAAGAAGAGTTCGAAGTTGAAGCAGTTCTTGCACACCGAAAGCGTGGGCAGGATATCAGTATTTGGTTAAATGGAAAAACTACGGTCCAAATGACAATTCCTGGGAACCAGAACGCAATCTAGGCAATGCTGCGGATATCTTGCAAGCATATAAACAGAGAAGACAGCTGTAAAATACCCATGTCTCGCTATCATAACCGCCGAATCCTTAAACAAAATATCCGATATACGAAGAAATACTGTTCTACTCGAGGACGATATTCCCCAAAACTCTACAAAAGATTTCGAGGATGAATCATTAAAATTGCTATCTATTGCCCTCCAACATCTCTGTTAGGATTACCACGATTCTCTAAAATTATCCGAACACGAGCAGTCCGACAAACTGCACCTAGAGCCTCAAGGCTAACTACCGGACACTTAACACATCCACAAGGACACGTAGAATTCCCATTTAATGCTCGCCTTCATTATCTCCCAAAATACATGGATCTTACATTCGATCCAGAGGAATTACCATATTATCCCGAAGCCAGATCATACCTTCCATCACCCAACATACCTTTGAATCACAGATACGAGGTGTACGCCGAGATGGCCCTTCGAAGAGAGGAACCCGAGAAATATGTCTTCATTCAGGAGCTAAAACGCGCTGGCAAGGAAATCGAAATATACCGCTGGGTTGCTGATCGGCATGTCCCAAATGCACAAACCAATTTCAACGACGCAATGGACAGCCTGGATTTCCTGAATGCATTTGCTGACAACCCAGTTATCCCTGATGCACCGGAACAAACTGTCACACAAGGCAATGACCCTATCACAGACACCGAGCATGAGAACGAGGTTTCCACCATTACCAGAAATGAATTGAGCGAATCAGAAGAATCTGATGCAGAACTCGAATACATTCCCACCATCAGAGCGCCCGCGTCATCTTACCAATTTTCGGAAGAAGAACTCCTGACTGTCAATTATGATGACGAAGTGTTTAATTAAACATAAAAGGACGCTTTAGAGTGCACCCAATCCCCAACATATTTGTTACATCATGTCCACCATCTTCACCACCGTCGCCTACCTCATTGCCTTCGCCTTTGCCCTTTTGGTCACCGCATGTGGCCATTGTTTAGTTGAACCCGCCGCCGTCCTCTCGCCCTTCCTCGCCACTGCCCAGGACCTCCCCTCGAAGTTTTTATCAATACTACCATTACCATCGACGACTTCGAGTTCGCGGACCTCCCCAAACTTCATGAACACCCAGCAGAACTAACCGACACCATCACCGTTCCTATCGCCCCCGTTCCACCCGTCGTTACTCGCCCCCGCAACGCTATGCTCAACAACGTCAGCAACAACCTCGCCACCTTGATCACCTACTTCAACTTGTTCTCCGAGCCCCTCGATTTTATCACCGCCTCACCCTCACTACCGACCCGCACACCCTTACTTATGAAGAACGGGACGCGATGCTCGCTCAAGCAAAACAGTTACAGCAAGCAATTCAGAGCTTACAATGGCAAGTGGAGACTGCCGACAAGGACGTCGGTAACATTATCAATTGGTTGGAATCTCGGCAGGACCATGGCTGGACAAACTCATGGTAGAAGTCGGCGACTTCTCGCATACGAAGGGGGTAATGTTACAGTTCTCTTTTTGTTTCATCTTCGTGTCTCAGTGAACCGTTTCATCATCATTATTACTGCGCAGTGTACAGCATGGACGCTATCTCCTTTTCGTAGTTACCTTCACATTTCCTTTCTCAGATAACTACAGCTTTATTTCCTTCTACGATTCCTTTGTTCTCCAAACGTATATAAACCCCATGTATCCTAGAGTAACCTCAGTTCCAACTTAGACGAGTTTTGCTCTCAACCTCGCTTGAACTCGACGCTCTTCTTTTCATCGTCTTCAAGACCTTCGTCATCGTTTGACTTAGCGTCTAAACTCTTTGTCCAGTGACTGGGAGCGGACCGAGACTCTGCTTGTTACTGTTGACTCAGAACGAACTACGACGAGGGCATCGTCCGTAACAAGGTTACTCTACAGTACATGGAGCTTATATGCATTTGGAGAACAAAGGAATTGTAGAAAAAGGAAATAAAGCTGTAGTTATCTGAGAAAGGAAATATGAAGGTAACTACGAAAGGAGATAGCGTCCAGGTTGTACAATGCGCAGTAAAGATGGATGTGAAACTGTTTGCCAAAACATGGAGACAAAACGAAAAGAGAACTGTAACAGTGAGGCTTGTCGATATGACCTTGTCGAAGGGAGGTGCCGGTGGTCGTCTTCACAAGGCCTCACTGGGGCAGCCATTATGATAGGCTACTACACTGCTAAAGCAGCTGTGTAGACCAGGGGGGGTGTGAGTCCATTGGAAGATTCCCGGCACCCGAATTACATCGGTAACAATGGTTTTGATGGCTCCGTGTCAGCAGAGGATATCTTCAAAGATGAACTTGGCAATTCCCTCGGCCTTCTCCAATCGGAGCATACGATATTCGGGCCATGCGGAGAGTGAACATCGTGCTTGTGTGATGTAATTGAATCCACTGGAGGGCGGCATTTTCATAGTATCCATGTGCATGGTTCAAAAGAGTCCCACAGGTTCTGGCACCGTCGGCGGAATGTGTATGCAGTGTATGTTCCTTATCTGGCAGTTATGACATGTCTGGACATACCATTTTGTGTCGTTGTCAAGGGATGGCCACCAGAACCGATCTCTGATGCGTGAACGAGTTGAGAAAATGCCTTTGTGTCCAATGCCGTCGTGGGCTTCCTTGATTATCCGGAGCCATCTTGCATCGTCAAAGATGACCAGCTTATGTCGTCGGTGATCGTCTCGGTACCATAATCGTTCGCCTTGGATGAAAAACCGCTTAGCCTTCGCCATCCATTGCTGGAACCGGTCTTCTGACATATCAGCCGGTCAGTTCGGATTCCTCAAGTATGCTTCTATCCTGGATATCTCGGCGTCCCTGGCGATTTGCTTGTCGGACCGTGGAATTTCCTCAGTGCCGGCGGTAGTTTCATAAGAGGCAGCGGTGATCCATGGCTTCGGTTCCCAGTTGGCAGCTTTGATGCAGAATCCGTTGGCCATGTCAATCCAGTCATCGGGGTCGCCGTTGTCCTGAGGTTCATCATCTTCGGAAGTCAGACGTCTGGATAGCCTGTCAGCAGGTATATGCCTCTTGGCGGATACATGCCGCAGTGTGAAGTCGAAAAGTAGGATGCTGGCAATCCATTGGTTAATTGTATTATTCGGCTGGATATTGTTACAGACGATGCCCTCGTCGTGGTTCGTTCTAAGTCAACAGCGACAAGCAGAGTCTCGGTCCGCTCCCAGTCACTGGACAAAGAGTCTAGACGCTAAGTCAAACGATGACAAAGGTCTTGAGAACGATGAAGAAGAAGAGCGTCGAGTTCAAGCGAGGTTGAGAGCAAAACTCGTCTAAGTTGGAACTGAGGTTACTCTACAGTACATGGAGTTTATATACGTTTGGAGAACAAAGGAATCGTAAAAGGAATAAAGCTGTAGCTACTCGAGAAAGGAAATATGAAAGTAGTTACGAAAGGAGATGGCGTCCATGCTATACATTGCGCAGTAATGATGATGATGAAACGGTCCACTGAGACACGGAGACGAAACGAAAAGAGAACTGTAACATTACCCCTTCGTATGCGAGAAGTCGCTGACTTCTACCATGAATTCGTCCAGCCGTGGTCCTGCCGAGATTCCAGCCAACTGATAATATTACCGACGTCCTTGTCGGCAGTTTCCACTCGCCACTGTAAGCTTTGAATCGCTCGTTGTAATTGTTTTGCTTGAGCGAGCATCGCGTCCCGTTCTTCATAAGTGAGAGTGTGCGGGTCGGTAGTGAGGGTGAGGGCGGTGATAAAATCGAGGGGTTCGGAAAACAAGTTGAAGTAGGTGATCAAGGTGGCGAGATTGTCGCTGACGTTGTCAAGCATGGCGTTGCGGGGACGAGTGACGACGGGCGGAACGGGTATAATGGGGACAGTTACGGTGTCAGCGAGTTCTGCCGGGTGTTCGTGAAGCTTGGGGAGATCAGCAAATTCGAAGTCGTCGATGGTGATGGTGGTGTTGACAAAGACCTCGAGAGGGAGGTCGTGAGCGGCGGCGAGGAAGGGTGATAGGATGGCGGCGGGCTCGACGTAACAGTGGCCACATGCTGTGACCAGGAGGGCAAAGGCGAAGGCAATGAGGTAGGCGACGGTGGTGAAGAAAGCGGGCATGGTTATGACAGATAGGTTGGGGAATCCGATGCACGTTGAAACGTCCTTTTATGTTCAATTGAACGCTTCGTCATCATAATTGACAGTCAGGAGTTCCTCTTCCGAGAATTGGAAGATGACGCGGGCGCTCTGATGGTGGGAATGTATTCAAGTTCCCCATCAGATTCTTCTGATTCGCTCAATTCGTTCCTTGGTGACGGTGGAAACCTCGTTCTCATGCTCAGTGTCTGTGATAGGGTCATCGCCTTGTATGACGGCTCGTTCCGGCGCATCAGGGATAACCGGGTCATCAACGACTGCATTCAGGAAATCCAGACTGTCCATTGCATCGTTGAAATTGGCTTGTGCATTTGGGACATGCTGATCAGCAACCCAGCGGTATATTTCGATTTCTTTGCCGGCGCGTTTTAGCTCCTGAACGAAAACATATTTTCAGGTTCTTCTCTTCGAAGGGCCATCTCGGTGTACACCTCGTATCTGTGATTCAAAGGTATGTTGGGTGATGGAAAGTGTGACCTAGCTTCGGGATAATATGGTAATTCTTCAGATCAAATGTAAGATCCATATATTTTGGGAGATAATGAAGGCGAGCATTAAATGGGAATTCTACGTGTCCTTGTGGATGTGTTAAGTGTCCGGTAGTTAGCCTTGAGGCTCTAGGTGCAGTTTGTCGAACTGCTCGTGTTCGGATGATTTTAGAGAACCGTGGTAATCCTAACGGAGATGTTGGAGGGCGATAGATAGGAATTTTAATGATTCATCCTCGAAATCTTTCGTAGAGTTTTGGGGAATATCGTCCTCGAGTAGAGCAGTATTTCTTCGTATATCGATATTTGTTTAAGAATTCGGCGGTTATGATAGCGAGACATGGGTATTTTACAACTGTCTTCTCAGTTTATATGCTTGCAAGATATCCGCAGCATTGCCTAAATTGCGTTCTGGTTCCCAGGAATTGTCATTTGGACCGTAGTTTTTCCATTTAACCAAATACTGATATCCTGCTCCACGCTTTCGGTGTGCGAGAACCGCTTCAACTTCAAACTCCTCTTGTCCATTTACAAGGTCAGGAGGTGGGCTGTGTAATTTGGTCCATGTGTTTCGGTCTCTTTATATGGCATAAGGAGTGATGTGTGAAAGACTGGATGAATGCGCCATTGTTTCGGAAGTTTGAGCCTATACGTTACTGGTCCTAAGACTTGCTCAATGGGAAAGGGTCCTTCTCGTTTCGGCGCTAGCTTCCTGGACTGGTATGGGATATTAAGGTTTCTGTTTTCGAGCCAAACTTTGTCTCCTATTTCGAATTTGATTGACTTGTCTCTGATTCGTCTAGCCACCATTTGTCTAGCTAATTCGTGCGCGGCGAGGGCCTCTTCCCTAGCCTTTCGTAATAACTGTAGCCGTTCTTCTGCTGCTGGTGTTGTCATTTTCTGCGCCGCAGTGGGTAGTGCAACAGGGTTTGTTCCATACATAAGTTGGAAAGGTGATGCTTTAACTGAATCATGATGGCGGTTATTATGGGCAAATTCGGCGATTGGTAATAGTTGTTTCCAAGTGTGCGCTTCATTTGCACAGAATATTCGAAGATATACTTCTAATTCTTGATTAACTCGTTCCGTTTCTCATCGGTTTGCGGATGATAGGCGGTGCTCATCCTATGATCGATTCCTAATGTTTTCCTGATTTCTTGGAAGACCTTGGCTGAGAATTGCGGTCCTCGATCTGAAAATAAGTACGTCTGGTAGACCAAAGCGCTTGAATATTTCGGAAACGTAGAGGTCTGCTGTTCCTAGTGCGTCGATGGTTTTTTTGCAAGGAGTAAGAATTACCCCTTCGTAAGACCATGGTCCACATGACCAAAATTGAGTCAAATCCGTCAGAAATGGGAAGATCGGTAATAAATCCAAGGTCACTTGTTTGAAATGGTCGAGTCGCCTTCGATCCGATGGGTAGGAGGGCTGGGTATTGGGGTGAGTGTTCACCTTCATTTGCTGACATGTGGCGCAACCAGTGATCCATTCCTTGACATGTTTATACATTCCTGGCCACCAGTAATCTCGTTGTAGCAATTCATCGTTTTCAATCGTCCGGGATGTCCGGAAGTGGGTGATTCATGGATCGTTTTGATAATACTGGTGCGGAGTGTTTCCAAGATCAGGGATATATGCTCTGTCAATGTATCGAATGATGCCATCGACAAACGCCCAATCCTGGAGTTTGGATTTAATAGGTGGAGCGCGTTGCGTTTCTATGACTTTCAATGATGGTTTTTCCAAAACTGTCAAGTGATGTAGCGTCTCGGATTTTCTGAGCAAGGTCTGTGGCAATAAGGCGAATGAATTTGTTATTGGGTAACATGATAACATCGTCCAGTATGTCATCATCCTTCATATGATCAGGACGGCGAGATAATGCATCTGCTTCAAACATTTTCGTCCCTGGTACGTGCTCTATTTTCAGGTCAAATTCCGATAGCATATAGACCAACGAGCTTGTCGAGGTGTTAACTGTTGTGGAGTTCTATAGAACGAAAGGTTTTTGATCGCAATGGACTATATTGGATGTGGAGATCCATGCAGCAAATGTCGCCATGCTTGTAATCCTTTAATAATAGCCAATAGTTCTCGGTCATAAATTTGGTAATTCTGTTCCGTCGCGGTTAAGGCGTGTGATATGAAGCCACAAGGATGAAGGGATCCGGAGGCGTCAGCTTGTTTCAATACTGCTCCGGTGGCTTTATTGGAAGCGTCTGTCTGGAGGATAAAAGGCTTTGTAGGGTCTGGCATGCGTAGGACTGGCATTGACGAAAATTTTCTTTTTAATTCATCGAAAGCCGTCTGACAATCAAGCGTCCAACTGAAGGTTAAGCTTTTCTTAGTTAAGTCCGTCAACGGTTTTGCTATAGCGGCAAAGTTGCCGATGAATCGTCTATAGAAATTTCCGAATCCGAGAAACGATCTAGCTTGCTTGACCGTTGTAGGGGTTGGCCAGTCTCTGATACCGGCGAGTTTTACAGGGTCCATTTGAATATGACCGGGCGTAATGACCATACCCAGAAATTCGACTTCTTGGACGCAGAATTTGCACTTTTCTAACTTCAAAAATAGGTCTTTCTTCTGTAAACGTTCTAAGACTCTTTCGGTCCGTTTCTGTATTTCGTCTTTTGTCTTTCCACAGATCAAAATGTCGTCCATGTAGATAATGAGCCATCCTTCGTTAATCATGTCCTGAAAGTATTCATTCATCATGGTCTGGAACGTCGAGGGTGAATTGCAAAGGCCGAAGAACATTACTGTTGGTTCATACAACCCTCGGTTTGTAATGAAGGCCGCTTTCCATTCATCGCCTTCTTTAATTCGGACGTTGTTATATCCCCAACGCAAATCAAGTTTAGTGAAATAGTTTGCGCCTTCTAATTTTGTCATTAGATCTGAGACTAGGGGTAATGGATAGGCGTTTTTTATCGTCCATTCGTTAAGGTAACGATAGTCCTGACAGGGTCTAAGGGCGCCGCTCTCTTTCTTTGAAACGAAGAAAAATGGTGATGCCTGTGGCGATTTGGATGGTCGAATGTACCCTTTATCTAATTGCTCTTTAATCCATTCATCGAGCGTAGATTGTTCTTTTAGTGATAGTGGGTAGATTTTGCTAACTTTCGGCGTAATCCGGTTTTGAGTTCAATTGCATGGTCCCATGGTCGTGATGATGGGAAACGCTCCGATGCTTTTTTCTCAAAGATAGATGCCAGGGAAGGTATTCAAGTGGTAAGACAGTCGGCGTCTCGTCGCGTTTTGCTTGGTGTTCAAATGCTTGTGACGCCGATGTTTTTACTCTTATCCAATATTCGTCTTCTCCCCACTGTTGAGTATCTAGCGCTATGCGCCAAATAGGTTTATCATCTTTTGAATCGTTGTCTATTTGGAGGGTCTTCTTTCGCCAATCAATAGTCGGGTTATGTTTTTCCAGCCATGGTATTCCAAAGATGATTTCTTGATCCCCTAAGTTTGTGATCCATAACCAATTATCATATGGTTTTCCATTGATAGAATAGGTAAGATGAGTTTGATGCGTGATCATGCCATTCTGGTTAATAGTTCCATCGGCGTTTTTGACTTTAATCGGTTGGTTTAGTTTTTCTTTTGGCCAATCTTTTGATATTCGTTCGTCAATGAAGTTTCCTTCTGCTCCACAATCAATGAGGGCGGATATTTCAGCGGGTTTATCGTTCGTTTGCACAGTAATTGAGATCCGTTTATCATTATTGGATTGTACGATTACAGAATCGAGTGCTAACTGTTCAACTTTATGGGAGGCGTCAACCGCTTTCTGGCGTCTCCTTCTTAAAAACCCTCTGTTTCTAGTTCTTGGAGGGTATTCTCGCGCTCCTCATCTGGGAGTGCTTTCAATAGTGCCCTAATGCGTTGGGCAGTTGATTCTTCTGAGGTCGTTTCCTCAATGGTCCTAATGGTGCGATTCTGCGGGGGAGGCGATTTGTTGGGCGTCGTCTGGGCGTTCCCTTTGTTTGGGCAATCCCTGGATATATGTCCCTGAGTTCCACATCGGAAACACTTGCCGGTTTTCCGATATTCCTCCTTTTGGGCATCTGAAAGGCGTCCAGTAGTTATGGCATTGACCCCTTTTGTTCCTGACGCTGAGTTCCTCGAGTTTCGGTTAAATTTGAAGCGTCTCTCCGTGTTTCCTGATCCAGAGGATCGGTTCATCAGTTTCAGGGTTTCCCAAGCGTTGTGTAATCGTTCCGCAGCGTCATAGGCTGTTTCCATGTTGATAACTGCAGGGTTTTCGATGATTTTTGCTGCGACTGATGCTGGGAGTCCTTTACAAAAATAAATCCGCTGCGCCATGAACCCTGTGATTCCTGTTGACTGAATAAGGGATCGGAACTTCTGGATATAAGTGGGGATATCAATATCTCCGCCCACTTTCACTTTATCTAGATCATTCAGGGACCTGGCTGCGGTGTCCGATTCGCCCCAATCGGCTAAAAATCGCTTTTTGAAACTGTTGTAGCTATCCCAAGAGAGCGTCGTTCCTTCTTCCTTTTTCTTTCCTTTATCTGTAGCTGTTTCATCTAATTCTTCTCAGATATTGGATTTCCAATCGTCTAATTCCTCTCCTAAGTGTAGGAAAACGTATTTGATTTTCTTCTTGGCAGTGGTAAATCGTTCCTCATCTAGATCGAATGTGTCATCAAACGCATAGATGAAATGTTTCGCTTTGGATCATTGTCCTTTGAATTTCTCAATGGAGATTCCCTTTATCCCTTTCGGGGATGTTTCCTTTTCGTCTGCCATATTCTTCTTTGTTTCGGTTTCAGGTTCCTGTTTCGGTTCTGTTGCTTGTTTTGAGCTTTCCCCTTGTTTCGGCTCGTTGTCAAAATCTAGATCCAGTTCGATCTGCTGTTGTTCCTTGTATTCGTTCCACTTGGCAAGAGTAGATTCCTCGAGTGCGGAGAAGACTCCGTCGGTTAGATCCTCAGCGTCTCGAAATTCGTGCCACCAAGTAAGTTCTGGCTCTTTGTTTGGTGGGAAGAATAATCGGCTATCTGATTTGTTTTCTTCGTTATACCAATTAATCCAGATCTCTGCTGGTAATTCTTCGTCAGGGTTTCCTTCTCTATATTCTCCTTCGAAGAAACTTTCTGGGACTCGCTGGTTCTTTCTCTTGGTGGTTGAAACGTAGTACCACCCTTCGTTTGTTGTAGAAGGATAGACTTCCCTTCGTCCAAGGTAGTACTTTTGCCTATAACGAGCGGAGTCGTGTTTGGCGGTCTGATCTGGGAGGTTTGGGTCTCAATGGTGTCTGGCTAGTGACGAAGCACTGAGCGGTTCCTGAGTTCCAACTTGTGTTACGGACGATGCCCTCGTCGTGGTTCGTTCTAAGTCAACAGCGACAAGCAGAGTCTCGGTCCGCTCCCAGTCACTGGACAAAGAGTCTAGACGCTAAGTCAAATGATGACAAAGGTCTTGAGAACGATGAAGAAGAAGAGCGTCGAGTTCAAGCGAGGTTGAGAGCAAAACTCGTCTAAGTTGGAACTGAGGTTACTCTACAGTACATGGAGTTTATATACGTTTGGAGAACAAAGGAATCGTAAAAGGAATAAAGCTGTAGCTACTCGAGAAAGGAAATATGAAAGTAGTTACGAAAGGAGATGGCGTCCATGCTATACATTGCGCAGTAATGATGATGAAACGGTCCACTGAGACACGGAGACGAAACGAAAAGAGAACTGTAACAGATATCTGGGTTATTAATCATACCCTTGATATATTTGGCATCTACTTCGACCACTAGGTTCTTTACGCCGATAATGAAGATCTTGATGTCCCGGAGGGCCCGGAACAGTCCGTATAGCTCCAGTTTAGACTGTGAGTACCGCTGTTCATGCTCGTTGAATGTAATAGAGCCGTACCGGCTCGGATAGCGCTTCTTGTCGTCGCCGATCTGTGAAAGCCAATACCCTACTGCGTACCATGACGAGTCGACAGCCAAGATAACTTCATTCGCCAAGTCATAGTCAATTCCTTGTATGGCGGTGGAGTTTATTGCGAGCAGTTTTAATGCGTCAAAAGCAGCTATGTGGTGGTCTGTGAATTGGAATTTGGCGTCCTTCCGTAAGAGGTCTGACAATGGTCTAGCGTGCTCCGCATAGTTTTTGACGTAAATGCAGACGGTTCCAAGGGTACCCAGGAATCCGCGTACTTCAGTGATGGTTTCCGGTACAGGCCAATTCTTGATTTTTGCTATCCGCAAGTCATCTGGAAGGCGTCCTTTGTACGTGCATTTGTGTCCAACAATCACCGCTTCCGGAACACAAAAGAAGGACTTCTTGCCTGAAAATGTGCCTCCGGCGTGTTTGACGCGTTGAATAACTCGGTTAATATTTTGCACGTGCTCCCATACGAAACGCCGAATGCCGGTGTTCTCCGGAATTGTTTCATAAGTGCCATTGGGTAGTTCGTACCGGGTTTTCGGGCCTTTGCATGGACAGTCGTCTACGAATGGCTTAGTGATGTGCGGGATTTCCTCTTGCAAGATGAATGTTAGGTCGCCGTGCTGGACCTGCATGGAGTTCGTGTACCCCATCGGTATGGACGTTAGCCGGAATGTGCCCAGTGGTGTCTGGAAGGTTGTTAGATCTCAGGATTCCACGGCGAGTCTACGCTGGTCAAATCTGACAAAGAGGTCAAATGTTGCGTAGCAGGAGTATCCTCCGAATGATTCGGCGAGTAGTTCTACATTCGGCGGTTGAGCGGAATCCTTGATCACTACGGCGTTGAGCGGTTGTAAATCATGGACTATACGTGCCCAAACAATTGTTTGGATGGGAGAATGGCAAGTTCGAGCGCGAATACCTCGAAAAGCTGAAATGGAACTGGCAGTGGTGGAAAGGTGACCGCAAACTTATATATGATGAACCGGATATGGACCAGGCATTTGCAAGAGACCTTGCAAGAATCCCTATGACGATATCCTCACAGTGACTTCCCGGGACGTGAAGTCTTAAGGGGGGGGTCATGTTACGACTTTATGACTTTTCGGCTATTTTTCCATATTTTTATCTATTTTCTCTGGGGCCCTATGGACGCATAGGTATACAAGACTTGTAGGCACCAACCCCTATGCTAAGGCGCCCATCGGTTAGGTCAGCGGTTAGTCAGCCAGGGGCTGTGCCGATAAGAACACAATAAGGACCGGATGGGGATACGGGCATCGCAGGAAGGCGTAGATAGTCTCCATGGTTCCGTTGCTGCGCGCGCATAGCCCTAGGGGCATGAGGCTGCTGCGCACAGACCATGGATGAGGTATATAAGGTGGTGTGTTGTAGGTAGGAGTCTCTAAGACTCTAGATAGTTTACTCTCACCCAGTATTCTACTCTACTGTGTCAATCTATATCTCTTCTCTCCTATCGTCTCAGTAGAGGCTTGTGGTTGTGTGGGATCCGTCCTAACATGAATCAGAAGAATCTGATGAGGAACTTGAATACATTCCCACCATCAGAGCGCCCGTGTCATCTTACCAATTCTCGGAAGAAGAGCTCCTGACTGTCAATTATGATGACAAAGCATTCAATTGAACATAAAAGGATGCTTTGGAAACGCATCGGATTCCCCAACCCACTCGTTACACCATGCCCACTTTCTTCACCACCATCGCCTACATCGTCGCCTTCACCTTTGCCCTCCTGGTCACAGCATGTGGCCAATATTTTATCGAACCAGCCACTGTCCTTTCACCCTTCCTCGCCACCGCCCATGACCTCCCCCTTGAGGTCTTTGTTAACACCACCACCACCATAGATGACTTTGAATTCACCAACCTCCCCGAACTACATGAGCACCCAGCAGAACTAGCAGACACCATCACCATTCCCATCATACCTGCTCCGCCCATCGTCACCCGTCCTCGTAATGCCATGCTCGACAACGTCAGCGACAATCTTGCCACCTTGGTCACTTACTTCAACTTATTCTCCGAGCCCCTTGATTTTATCACTGCCCTAACCCTCACGACCGATCCGCACACTCTTACTTATGAAGAATGGGATGCAATGCTTGCTCAAGCGAAACAGTTGCAACGAGCAGTCCAGAGTTTACAGTGGCAAGTGGAGACCGCTGACAAGGACGTCAGCAATATTATCAGTTGGCTGGAGTCCCGGCAAGACCACAGTTGGACAAACTCATGGTAAGAAGTTGGTGACTTCTCGCATACAAAGGGGGTAATGTTACAGTTCTCTTTTCGTTTCATCTCCGTGTTTCGGCGAACAGTTTCATATCCATCTTTACTGCGCAATGTACAGCCTGGACGCTATCTCCTTTCGTAGTTACATTCACATTTCCTTTCTCAAGTAGCTACAGCCTCATCCCCTTTTTCGGTTTCCTTTGTTCTCCAAACGTATATAAACCCCATGTATCTTAGAGTAACCTCAGTTCCAACTTAGATGAGTTTTGCTCTCAACCTCGCTCGAACTCAACGCTCTTCTTCTTCATCGTTCTCAGGACCTTCGTCATCGTTTGACTTAGCATCTAGATTCATTGTCCAGTGACTGGGAGCGGACTGAGACTCTGCTTGTCGCTGTTGACTTAGAACGAACCACGACGAGGGCATCGTCCGTAACAATGGTCCACTGTGACCAGAATTGAATCAAATCCGTCTGAAATTGGAAGATTGGTGATAAAATCCAGCGTGACTTGTTGAAATGGTTGAGTTGCCTTAGATCCAATTGGTAGGAGTGCTGTGGTATTGGGGTGTGTGTTCACCTTCATTTGCTGACATGTAGCACAGCCTGTAATCCATTCCTTGACATGTTTGTACATTCCTGGCTGTTACGGACGATGCCCCCGTCGTGGTTCGTTCTAAGTCAACAGTGACAAGCAGAGTCTTGGTCCGCTCCCAGCCACTGGACAAAGAGTCTAGACGCTAAGTCAAACAATGACGAAGGCCTTGAGAATGGCGAAGAAGAAGAGCGTTGAGTTCAAGTGAGGTTGAGAGCAAAACTCGTCTAAGTTGGAACTGAGGTTACTCTACAGTACATGGAGCTTATATACGTTTGGAGAACAAAGGAATCATAAAAAGGAAATAAAGCTGTAGTTATCTGAGAAAGGAAATATGAAGGTAACTACGAAAGGAGATAGCATCCAGGCTGTACAATGTGCAGTAAAGATGGATATGAAACTGTTCGCCGAAACACAGAGACGAAACGAAAAGAGAACTGTAACATTACCCCCTTTGTATGCGAGAAGTCGCCGACTTCTACCATGAATTTGTCCAACCGTAGTCTTGCCTGGATTCCAACCAACTGATGATGTTGCCGATGTCTTCGGCGGTCTCTACTCTCCACTGCAGACTTTGAACTGCCCGTTGTAACTGTTTTGCTTGGGCAAGCATTGTGTCTCGTTCCTCGTAGGTAAGGGTGTGCGGGTCGGTGGTGAGAGTGAGGGCAGTGATGAAGTCAAGTGGCTCGGAAAATAAGTTGAAGTAGGTGACCAGGGTAGCAAGGTTGTCGCTGACGTTGTCGAGCATGGCGTTGCGAGGGTGAGCGACAACGGGTGGAACGGGGGCGGTAGGGATGGTGATGGTGTCAACTAGTTCCGCTGGATGTTCATGAAGTTCGGGGAGGTCAGTGAACTCGAAGTCGTCGATGGTAATGGTGGTGTTAACAAAGACCTCGAGGGGGAGGTCCTGGGCAGTGGCGAGGAAAGGCGAGAGGACGGCAGCGGGTTCAACATAACAATGGCCACAGGTGGTGACCAAGAGAGCAAAGGCGAAGGCGATGAGGTATGCGACGGTGGTGAAGATAGCAGGCATGATATAACAAATATGTTGGGGAATCCGGTGCATTCTAAGGCATCCTTTTATGTTCAATTGAACACTTCGTCATCATAATTGACAGTCAGGAGTTCTTCTTCCAAAAATTGGTCAGATGATGTGGGCACTCTGATGGTGGGAATGTATTCAAGTTCTCCATCAGATTCTTCTGATTTGCTTAATTCATTCCTGGTAACAGTGGAAACCTCGTTCTCATGCTCGGTGTCTGTGGTAGGGTCATTGCCTTGTGTGATGGCTTGTTCCGGTGCATCAGGAATAACCGGGTCGTCAACAAATGCGTTCAGGAAATCCAGGCTGTCCATTGCGTCGTCAAAATTGGCTTGTGCATTTGGGACATGCCAATCAGCAACCCAGCAGTATATTTCGATTTCTTTGCCAGCGCGTTTTAGATCCTGAATGAAGGCATATTTTTCAGGCTCTTCTCTTCGAAGGGCCATCTCAGCATACACCTCATATCTGTGATTTAAAGGTACGTTGGGTGATGGAAGATATGATCTGGCTTCAGGATAATATGGCAATTCCTCGGGATCGAATGTAAGATCCATGTATTTTGGGAGATAATGACGGCGAGCATTAAATGGAAATCCTACGTGTCCTTGTGGGTGTATTAGGTGTCCGGTAGTTAGTCTCGAGGCTCTAGGTGCAGTCTGTCAGACTGCTCTTGTCCGGATGATTTTGGAGGATCGTGGTAATCCTAACGGAGAAGTTGGAGAGCGATAGATGGGAATTTTAATGATCCGTCCTTGAAATCTTTCATAAAGTTTTGGAGAATATTGTCCTCGAGTAGAACAATATTCCTTTGTGTATTGGATGTTTTGTTTAAGGATTTGGCGGTTACAGTAACAAGACATGGGTGTTTTGCAGTTGTCTTCTCTGTTTATATGCTTGCAGAATATCCGCAGCATTGCCTAAATTGCATTCAGGTTCCCAGGAATTGTCATTCGGACTGTAATTTCTCCATTTGACCAAATACTGATATCCTGCTCCCCATTTTCGGTGTGCAAGAATTGCTTCAACTTCAAACTCCTCTTGTCCATTTACGAGATCAGGAGGTGGGGCTGTGTAATTTGGTCCATGTGTTTCAGTCTCCTTATATGGCATAAGGAGTGATGTGTGAAAGACTGGATGGATGCGCCATTGTTTCGGAAGTTTGAGCTTATATGTCACTGGTCCCAAAACTTGCTCAATGGGGAAAGGTCATTCTCGTTTCGGTGCTAGCTTTCTGGACTGGTATGGAATATTAAGGTTTCTGTTTTCAAGCCAAACTTTGTCTCCTATTTCGAATTTGATTGATTTGTCTCTAATTCGTCTAGCCACCATTTGTCTGGCTAATTCATGCGCAGCAAGCACCTCTTCCCTAGCTTTTTGTAGCAACTGTAGTCGTTCTTCTGCTGCTAGTGTTGTCATTTTCTGCGCTGCAGTAGGTAGTGCAACAGGGTTTGTTCCATACATAAGTTGGAAAGGCGATGCTTTAACTGAATCATGATGGCGATTATTATGGGGGAATTCGGCGATTGGTAATAGTTGTTTCCAAGTATGCACTTCATTGGCACAGAATATTCGAAGATATACTTCTAGTTCTTGATTAACTCGTTCCGTTTCTCCATCGGTTTGCAGATGATAGGCGGTGCTCATTCTATGATCAATTCCTAATGTTTTTCTGATTTCTTGGAAGACTTTGGCTGAGAACTGTGGTCCTCGATCTGAAATAAGTACATCTGGTAGACCAAAGCGTTTAAATATTTTGGAGATGTAGAGGTCTGCCGTCCCTAATGCGTCGATGGTTTTCTTGCAGGGAGTAAGAATTACCCCTTTGTAAGACCATGGTCCACTGTGACCAAAATCGAGTCAAATCCATCAGAAATGGGAAGATCGGTAATAAAATCTAAGGTTACTTGTTGAAATGGTCGAGTCGCTTTAGATCCGATTGGTAGGAGGGCCAGGGTGTTGGGGTGAGTGTTCACCTTCATTTGCTGACATGTAGCACAGCCTGTAACCCATTCCTTCACGTGTTTATACATTCCTGGCCACCAGTAGTCTCGTTGTGATAATTCTAGCGTTTTCAAGCGTCCAGGATGTCCAGAAGTAGGCGATTCATGAACCATTTTGATAATACTGGTGCGGAGTGTTCCAAGATCAGGGATATATGTCAATGTATCGAACAATTCCGTCAACGAATGCCCAGTCCTGTAATTTGGATTTAATAGGTGGAGCACGTTACGTTTCTATGACTTCGATGATGGTTTTTCCAAAGCTATCAAGTGACATGGCGTCTCGAATCTTCTGAGCAAGATCTGTAGCGATAAGGTGAATAAACTTGTTGCTGGGTAACATGATAACATCGTCTGGAGTGTCATCATCCTTCATATGATCAGGATGGCGGGATAATGCGTCCGCTTCAAACATCTTCGTTCCTGGTATGTGCTCGATTTTCAGATCAAATTCTGATAACATCATAGACCATTGAGCTTGTCGAGGTGTTAATCGTTGTGGAGTTCTATAGAATGAAAGGTTTTTATGGTCACAATGGACTATGATGGGATGTGGTGATCCATGCAGCAAATGTTGCCATGCTTGTAATCCTTTAATGATAGCCAATAGTTCTCGGTCATAGATTTGGTAATTTTGCTCCATTGTGGTTAAGGCGTGTGATATGAAGCCGCAGGGATGGAGGGATCCAGAGGCATCAGCTTGTTTCAATACTGCTCCAGTGGCCTTATTGGAGGCGTCCGTTTGTAGAATAAATGGTCTTGTGGGGTCTGGCATGCGTAGGACTGGCATAGACAAAAACTTGTGTTTTAATGCATCGAAAGCCATTTGACAATCGGACGTCCAATTGAAGACTAAACTTTCTTGTCAAGTCTGTTAATGGTCTTGCTATAGCAGCAAAGTTGCCGATGAATTGTTTATAGAAATTTCCGAATCCGAGGAAAGATCTGACTTGTTTGACCATTGTGGGGACTGGCCAGTCTCTGATACCAGCAAGTTTGATCGGATCCATTGAATATGACCAGGAGTAATGACCATGCCAAGAATTCGACCTCTTGAACGCAAAATTTGCATTTTTCCAGTTTCAAAAATAGGTCCTTTTCCTGTAAACACTTCAGGACTCGTTTGGTTTGTTTCTGTATTTCTTCTTTTGTTTTCCCACAAATCAGAATATCGTCCATATAGATAATGAGCCATCCTTCATTAATCATATCTTGGAAGTATTCATTCATCATAGTCTGAAATGTCAAGGGCGAATTGCAAAGACCGAAGAACATGCGTTTCGTCGCGTTTTGCTTGGTGTTCAAACGCTTGTGATGCTGATGTTTTTACTCTTATCCAGTATTTGTCTTCTCCTCATTGTTGAGTATCGAGCGCCATGTGCCAAATGGGTTTGTCATCTTTTGAATCGTCATTTATTTGGAGGGTTTTCTTTTGCCAATCAATAATCGGGTTATGCTTTTCCAGCCCATGGTATTCAAAGATGATTTCTTGATCCCCTAAGCTCGTGATCCATAACAATTATCATATGGTTTTCCGTTGATAGAATAAGTAAGATAAGTTTGATGCGTAATTGCCATTTTTGGTTAATAGTTCCATCAGCGTTTTTGACTTTAATTGGTTGTTTCAGTTTTCTTTTGGCCAATCTTTTGATATGCGTTCGTCAATGAAGTTTCCGTCTGCTCCACAATCAATGAGGGGGATATTTCAGCGGGTTTATTGTTTGTTGCACATTGATTGAAATCCGTTTATCATTATTGGATTGTACAATTACAGAATCGAGTGCTAACTGTTCAACTTTATGGGAGGCATCAACCGCTTTCTGGCGTCTCTTCTTAAAAACCCTGTTTCGAGTTCTTGGAGGGTATTCTCGTGCTCCTTGTCTGGGAGTGCTTTCAATAGTGCCCTAATGCGTTGGGCAGTTGATTCTTCTGAGGTCGTTTCCTCTATAGTTCTAATAGTGCGATTCTGAGGAGGGGGATTTGTTGGGCGTCGTCTGGGCATTCCTTTGTTTTGGGCAATCTCTGGATATGTGTCCCTGAGTTCCGCATCGGAAACACTTGCCGGTTTCCGATATTCCTCTTTTGGGCATCTGAAAGGTGTCCAGTAGTTATGGCATTGACCCTTTTGTTCCTGATGCTGAGTTTCTTGAGTTTCGATTATATTTCAAACTCTTTCCATGTTTCTGATCTGGAGGACCGATTCATCAGTTTCAGGGTTTCCAAGCGTTGTGTAGTCGCTCCGCAGCATATAGGCTGTTTCCATATTGATGACTGCGGGATTTTCGATGATCTTTGCTGCAACTGATGCTGGGAGTCCTTTACAGAAATAGATTTGTTGCACCATGAACCCTGTGATTCTGGTTGATTGAATAAGCAATTGGAATTCTGAATGTAAGTGGGGATATCAATGTCTCCACCCACTTTGACTTTATCTAGATCATTCAGGGTCCTGGCTGCGGTGTCTGATTTGCCCCAATCGGCTAAGAATCGCTTTTTGAAACTGCTGTAGCTATCCCAAGAGAGCGTCGTTCCCTCTTCCTTTTTCTTTCCTTTGTCTGTAGTCACCTCATCCAATTCTTCTTGGATATTGGATTTCCAATCGTCTAATTCCTCTCCTAAGTGTAGGAAAATGTATTTGATTTTCTTCTTGGCAGTGGTAAATCGTTCCTCATCTAGATCGAAGGTGTCATCAAACGCATAGATGAAATGTTTTGCTTTGGATTGCTGTCCTTTGAATTTCTCAATGGATATTCCCTTTATCCCTTTCGGAGATGTTTCCTTTTCGTCTGCCATATCCTTTTTTGTTTCAGTTTCAGGTTCCTGTTTCGGTTCTGTTGCTTGTTTCGAGCTTTCTCCTTGTTTCGGTTCATTGTCAAAATCTAGATCTAGTTCGATCTGCTGTTGTTCCTTGTATTTGTTCCACTTGGCAAGAGTAGATTCCTCGAGTGCAGAGAAGACTCCATCGGTTAGATCCTCAGTGTCTCGAAACTCGTGCCACCAAGTGAGTTCTGGTTCTTTGTTTGTGGGAAGAATAATTGGCTATCTGAATTGTTTTCTTCATTATGCCAATTAATCCAAGTTTCTGCTGGTAATTCTTTGTCAGGGTTTCCTTCTCTGTATTCTCCTTCGAAGAAGCTTTCTGGGACTCGCTGGTTCTTTTTCTTAGTGGTTGAAATGTAATACCACCCTTCGTTTGTCGTAGAAGGATAGACTTCCCTTCGTCCAAGGTAGTACTTTTGCCTATAACGAACAGAGTTGTTTGGCGGTCTGATCTGGGAGGTTCGGGTCTCAATGGTGTCTGGCTAGTGACGAAGCACTGAGCGGTTCCTGAGTTCCAACTTGTGTTACGGACGATGCCCCCGTCGTGGTTTGTTCTAAGTCAACAGTGACAAGCAGAGTCTCGGTCCGCTCCCAGCCACTGGACAAAGAGTCTAGACGCTAAGTCAAACAATGACGAAGGCCTTGAGAATGGCGAAGAAGAAGAGCGTCGAGTTCAAGCAAGGTTGAGAGCAAAACTCGTCTAAGTTGGAACTGAGGTTACTCTACAGTACATGGAGCTTATATACGTTTGGAGAACAAAGGAATTGTAAAATGGAAATAAAGCTGTAGTTATCTGAGAAAGGAAATATGAAGGTAACTATGAAAGGAGATAGCATCCAGGCTGTACAATGCGCAGTAAAGATGGATATGAAACTGTTCGCCGAAACACGGAGACAAAACGAAAAGAGAACTGTAACACTGGCCACCAGTAATCCCGTTGTAGTAATTCTAGAGTTTTCAAACGTCCAGGGTGTCCGGAGGTAGGCGACTCATGAACTGTCTTGATAATACTTGTGCAGAGTGTTCCAAGATCAGGGATATACGCTCTGTCAATGTATCAAATGATTCTGTCAACAAATGCCCAATCCTGGAGTTTAGATTTAATAGGTGGGGCATGTTGTCACTCTATGACTTCAATGATGGTTTTTCCAAAGCTGTCAAGTGACGTATCATCTCGGATTTTCTGGGCGAGATCTGTAGTGATGAGGCAAATGAATTTATTGTCCGGTAACATGATGACGTCGTCTGGGGTGTCATCATCTTTCATATGGTCAGGTCAACGAGATAATGCATCTGCTTCGAACATTTTTGTTCCAGGTACATGTTCAATTTTCAGATCAAATTCTGACAGCATCATAGACCACCGAGCTTGTTGAGGTGTTAACTGCTGTGGAGTTCCATAGAATGAAAGGTTCTTGTGGTCACAATGGACTATGATAGGGTGTGGCAATCTGTGCAAAAAATGTCGCCATGCCTGTAGTCCTTTAATGATTGCCAAAAGTTCTCAGTCATAGATCTGGTAGTTTTGTTCTGTCATTGTTAAGGTGTGTGATATAAAACCACAAGGGTGTAGGGACCCAGATGTGTTGGCTTGTTTCAATACTGCTCCCGTAGCTTTATTAGAGGCATCTGTTTGAAGGATGAATGGTCTAGTGGGGTCTGGCATATGCAGGACAAGCATGGATGAAAACCTGTGCTTCAATTTGTCGAAAGCAGATTGACAATCAGGTGTCCAACTGAAGTTTAAACCTTTCTTTGTTAAATCCATCAATGGCTTTGCTATGGCAGCAAAATTGCCAATAAACTGTCGATAGAAGTTTCCAAATCCTAGGAAAGATCTAACTTGTTTGACCATACTAGGTGTTGGCCAATCTCTGATGCCAGCGAGCTTAATGGGATTCATCTGGATATGACCTGGTGTAATGACCATACCTAAGAATTCGACTTCTTGAATGCAAAACTTGCATTTCTCTAGTTTTGGGAATAGGTCCTTTTCCTGCAGGCATTTCAAGACTCGTTTGGTTTGTTCTTGTATTTCTTCCTTTGTTTTTCCACAGATCAAGATATCATCCATATAGATAATGAGCCATCCTTTGTTTATCATATCCTGGAAGTACTTGTTTATCATATTCTGGAAGTACTTGTTCATCATGGTCTGGAATGTCAAAGGCAAATTGCAGAGACCAAAAAACATTACTGTTGGTTCATATAGACCATGATTTGTAATGAAGGTGGCTTTCCATTCATTGCCTTCTTTGATTCAAATGTTGTTATATCCCCAGTGTAAATCAAGTTTAGTGAAATAATTTGTGCCTTCTAGTTCCGTCATTAGGTCTGAAACTAGGGGTAACGGATAGGCATTCTTAATGGTCCATTTGTTAAGGTAACAATAATCCTGGCAAGGTCTAAGTGCACCACTTTCTTTCTTCAAAACAAAGAAGAATGGTGATGCTTGTGGCAACTTGGATGGTTGAATGTATCCTTTGTCCAATTGTTCTTTAATCCATTCATCAAGCGTTGACTGCTCTTTTAATGATAATGAATAGATTTTGCTAACTTTCAGTGTAAATCTGGTTTTGAGTTCAATTGCATGGTCCCATGGGTGTGATGATGGGAAGCGCTCCAATGCTTTCTTTTCAAAGGTAGATTGCCAGGGGGTGTATTCGGTTGGTAGAACGGTTGGTGTTTTGTCTTGTTTCGCTTGGTGTTGAATGCCTGTGACACAGACATTTTTACCCTAATCCAATACTCGTCTTCTCCCCATTGTTGAGTATCCAGCACCATGCGCCAGATAGGCTTATCATCCTCTAAATTGTCATCCATTTGGAGGGTTTTCTTTTGCCAATCAATGGTGGGATTATGCTTTTCCAACCAAGGTATTCCGAAAATAATTTCTTGATCCCCTAGGTTTGTGATCCATAGCCAATTATCAATTGATGGAATAGGTCAGATGAGTCTGATGTGTGATCATTCCATTCTGGTTAATAGTTCTGTTGGCATTTTTGACTTTAATTGGTTGTTTTAATTCTTCTTTTGGCAAGTCTTTCAATATGTGTTTGTCAATGAAGTTTCCTTCTGCTCCACAGTCAATGAGGGGAGATATTTCAGCAGGTTTATTGTTTGTTTGCACAGTGATAGAAATCCATTTGTCATTATTGGATTTTATGATTACAGAATCGAGTGCTAACTGTTCAACTTGATGGCAGGCATTAACCACTTTCTGGTGTCTCCTTCTTAAAAACCCTCAGTTTCAAGTTCCTGGAGGGTGCTTTCACGCTCCTCATCAGGGAGTTCTTTCAATAGTGCCCTAATGTGTTGGGCAGTTGTGTTACGACTTTACGATTTTCTGGCTATTTTTCCATGTTTTTATCTATTTTCTCTGGGGCCCTATGGACACATAGGTATACAGGACTCGTAGGCGCCAACCCCTATGTCAAGGCACCCATCGGTTAGGTCAGCAGTTAGTCAGCCAGGGGCTGTGCCGATAAGAAGACAATAAGGACCGCATGGGGACACGGGTATTGCGGGAAGGCATAGATAGTCGCCATGGTTTTGTTGCTGCGCACGCATAGCCCAAGGGGCATGAGGCTGCTGCGCACAGACCATGGATGGGTATATAAGGTGGGTGTCGTAGGTAGGAGTCTCTAAGACTCTAGATAGTTTGCTCTTACCAGCTTACTAGTCTACTGTGTCAATACATCTCTCTTCTCTCTCATCGTCTCAGTGAGGCTTGTGGTTGTGTAGGATTAGTCCTAACAAGTTGATTCATTTGAGGTTGTTTCCTCTATGGTCCTGATTGTGTGATTCTGTGGAGGAGATGGTTTGTAGGACATTGTTTGGGTGCTTCCTTTGTTTGGGCAGTCCCTGGATATGTGTCCTTGGGTCCCGCATTGGAAACACTTGCCGGTTTTCCAATATTCCTCCTTTTGGGCATCTGAAAGGTGTCCTGTAATCACAGCATTAATTCCTTTTGATCCTGATGCTGAGTTCCTCAAGTTTCTGTTAAATCTGAAACACTTCTTCGTGTTTCCTGATCCAGAGGATTGGTTCATCAGTTTCAGAGTCTCCCAAGCATTGTGTAATCGTTCTGCAGCATCATAGGCTGTTTCCATATTGATGACTGTGGGGTTTTTGATGATCTTCACTGCGACTGATGCTGGGAGTCCTTTGCAGAAATACATTCGCTGTGCCATGAACCCTGTAATTCCGGTGGATTGGATGAGTGACCGGAATTTCTGAATATAAGTGGGGATATCAATATATCTGCCTACTTTGACTTTATCTAGATCATTCAGGGTCCTAGCTGCGGTGTCTGACTTGCCCCAGTCGGCTAAAAATCGTTTTTTGAAGCTTCTGTAATTGTCCCAAGAGAGCATTCCTCCTCCTTCTCTTTTCTTTCCCTTGTCTGTGGTTGCCTTGTCCAATTCCTCTTGGATGTTGGATTTCCAATCATGTAATTCCTCTCCTAAGTGTAGAAAGACATATTTGATTTTCTTCTTGGCAGTGGTAAATTGTTCCTCATCTAGATTGAAGGTGTCATTGAATGCATAGATGAAATGTTTTGCTTTGGATTGTTGTCCTTTGAATTTCTCAATGGAGATCCCCTTTATTCCTTTTGGAGATGTTTCTTTTTTGTCTGCCATGTTCCTTTTTGTTTTGGTTTCAGGTTCCTGTTTTGGTTCTGTTGCTTGTTTTGAGCTTTCTCCTTGTTTTGGTTTGTTGTCAAAGGCTAGATCTAATTGATCTGCTGTTGTTCCCTGTATTCATTCCACCTAGTGAGGGTGGGTTTTTCAAATGCGAAGAAGATGTTGTCTGCTAGATCCTCTGTGTCTTGGAATTTGTGCCACCAAGTGATCTCTGGTTCTGTATTTGGTGGGAAGAACAACTGTTTATCTGAGTCGTTTTCTTATTATGCCAAATGATCCAAGTTTCTGCTGGTAATTCTTTGTTGGGGTCCCTTCCTTGTATTCTCCTTTGAAGAGACTTTCTGGACTCGTCGGTTCTTTTTCTTAGTGGTTGAGATGTAGTACCAGCCTTCGTTTGTTGTAAAAGGGTAGACTTCCCTTCAAGTGAGGTAGTACTTCTGCCTGTAATGAACAGAGTTGTTTGGTGGTCTGATCTGGGAGGTTTGGGTCTCAATGATGTCTGGCTAGTGACGAAGCACTGAGTGGTTCCTGAGTTCCAACTTGTGCTACAGACAATGCCCTTGTCGTGGTTCGTTCTAAGTCAACAGCAACAAGCAGAGTCTCGGTCTGCTCCCAGCCACTGGACAAAGAGTTTAGATGATAAGTCAAACGATGACAAAGGTTTTGAGAATGATGAAGAAGAAGTGTGTTGAGATTGAGTGAGGTTGAGAGCAATACTTGTCTAAGTTGGAACTGAGGTTCACTCTACTGTACATGGGGTTTATATACGTTTAAAGAACAATAAGAACCGTAAAAGGAAAAGGTATAATAGCTATCCTAGAAAGGGAATGTGAAGGAAGCTATAAGGAAGGAGATAAGTGTCCAAGTATGTAATGTGCAGTTGTATGAGTAATATCAGTGAAATAAGGCAGTCCACTGAGTCAAGGAGTTGACACGAAAGGAAAGCTGTAACATTTTCCTTTTATGGCTTTCATTGTTCTCTAAACATATATAAACTCCATGTACAGTAGAGTAACCTCAGTTCCACCTTAGACAAGTATTGCTCTCAACCTCGCTTGATCTCGATGCTCTCTTTCTTCATTGTTCTCAAGACCTTTGTCATCATTTGACTTAGTGTCTAGACTCTTTGTCCAGTAACTGGGAGCAGACTGAGACTCTGCTTGTTGCTGTTGACTTAGAACAAATCACAACAAGGGCATTGTCCATAACACAAGTTGGAACTCAGGAATTGCTCAGTGCTTTGCCACTAGCCAGACATCATTGAGACCTAAACCTCCCAGATCAGACCACCAAATGACTCTGTTTGTTACAGGCAAAAGTACTACCTCACTTGAAGGGAAGTCTGTTATGAATGATGCCCTCGCTGTGGTTTGTTCGAAGTCAACAGTGACAAGCAGAGTCTCAGTCTGCTCCCAGTGTTACACCTATAACGTGTTTAGATTGTCAACCTCAAGGGCGACGAGAGCAAGGCCTTCTCAAGGAACAGCCAAGCTACTACACGAGTGTAAGACTGGAGAGTGAGAGTGTGCTGAGATGAGCTAACAATTCAGTCAAACGGTTTGACCGTTAAAACTAGACTGGAGGTCCAGTCTATGGATTGCAAGGTTTATATACGTTACAGAGGTGCATAAGCATGTGATAAATAGTATAGGCATGTGATAATAGACGTTGGCATGTGTTAAAGGAGTGTGGCATGTGATAAAAGGAACTCTGGCATATTTGATGAAGTAAGAAGAACATAATGATGAGAAAAATGTACTGCATAGGGATAGGGGTTTTACATAAGCATACTTGAGGCGTGATTGTAACATAGCCTCCATTCTAAATTAAAAGTCTATCTTTTCCAAAGATAAAATCAATAACAAAGCATAAAAATCGGTATGAAAACTCAATAATAGTCCTTCTCTACATGCTCATGTTGTGCATGGCATCTTCATCATAGGTAAACTCGATGTGTGGATCCTGTCCTGGGCAATTGTGACAAGAGCAATTATTGTGATGAGGTGGACGTCCAAGTGGTATATTGTTTGCAGAGGAGAAACGAGGAGGGGCATTCCTGGTAGGTGGACGAAGTCCTTGAGTGGCAAACAGTGTCTGGCGTTGTGGACGGGTGTTTCAGCATGCATGTTGACGAGTATTGGGTGGTATTTGATCTGCCATTTCGTCCTGGATGTCTGAATAGGTAGTGGGCAAGGGCGATTGATAGTAGTTCACTTCCATTCATCACGCTTGTGTCGGAGGAGGTATGCGTTGATTATTTCATCGTCTGGGGTTTGCTGAAGAAGTGTTTGAAGCTGAGGCGACAGTTGATGCATAGGTAGGAGGGGGTTGTGGTGCAGTTGGTCGAGGATATGAAAATTCTTTGAGGAATGTCATATGAAAGGGTCTTCGTAGCCCTTGCTCTGGTTGAGTGAAAGAATTGACGGCTTCTGGGTGTTCATTTGGTATCCTTCCTGTCTGTGGGTGGTGCGTCGTATAGTGATCTGCATCTCCACAGATATAGCATCCTCTTAAAGTGTCCCTGTCTTCTCCTGGGTATCTATAATTAACCAGTTCCCAAGTTTGAATGGTTGGTGCGCCATCTGGTGCTTCTCTTTCGTCATTTGGTAAAGTAACTACCCTTGAGCGTCGAGGATTAGTGAAAGGGGTAGTGGGAATGTCGACTCCTTTGATATTATAGCCTACATATAGTTGTGTTGTTGCTGCGTTCTGATATTTCCAGTTGATTTGTGGAAGTCTCTGATCATATAGCATGCTGAGAACCGTAACCTTCTGTCAAAGCATTCGAAGATGGTTGAGGTTGAAGCCTGTTGCTTCTCTGGTAGGGTTCATTCATGATGCTAGATGTACAACTGTGTCTATTGTTCCAAGTAAATTGATGGCTTCCACTTTAGGGTTTTGCTGGAGTGTGATCATGCCAGTTTCAGCGACTTGATAGCGATTTGGATTGAAATAAACGTCTCTGTGTCCTGCTGTAGTTCATCTAACTGCTTCTTCGACATAGGATTTGACCCCAAGAAGTACTAGCACTTGGATAGTGTCCCATATGTGAAGGGTGATGAAACAATCCTCATGTGGAACTGGGAATCGATGCATGAAGTTGACAAGTGTTGAAACAAATGCTGCTAGTTCCAGACAAATTTCTCATTCCAATATGTGACATAGACTGTTGCAAAAGCTCCAGTTTGTGAACAAGACCCATAAGCGAATGATCCTAGATTGTGCTTTGAGGTCTAGGTATCCTGGGATCTGATAGTGCTTGAGGATATTTTCGACAATGACTAGGTCGAAAGAGGGAGGTTGTAATTGTCCTTGTAATTATGCATGAATTGATTGGGAGGTAAGTCCTCTTCTCCTGCATTGTGGGTGATGGGAGCGCCTCTCTGAATATCCGAAATGAAGGTGGTGCTGGTGAGAGGGTCTGGGCAATTGTGAACAGTAGTGATAGTGGGTTGAATAATATTTTGGATGGAAATATTGGTGACGTTGTTGGGGTGGAGGTCGTCTCCTGGACGAGTGGTTTGATGAGCCAATAGCTCCGTATAGACATCATCGATTGCGGTCCCATTGTGTTGAATCATGCGTCCAACTTCTCTAGCAGTTCGGACTGCATGCCTGAGGTCTGCTAAGACCAACTTGCTTCCTGCCAATAACTGTGTTAGTCCCTGTGCAATAGGAGCTATTCCGGCAGTGCTGGGAGCGTCGTAGGGAGGTGGTAACATACTGGGAGGTACAGGCAGCGGTGCAGGCAATGGAGGGCTGCTGATCTGAGGCAATGGTGTGGTGGGCGCATCGGGAATGGTGTTAGGAGGTGTGTGACGAGGGGTAGAGGTCTGAGAAGCATTGGAGGTGGTGTAAGACATTGTTTAGGATGTAGAGTGTTGCTTTCGATGTGGGCAAATGCTAGAACTCGAGGTTGGGAGTCTGGGTAATTGATGTCTCTCCTTATATTCCAAAAGTGTCTCTTCAGAGTGTTCTAAATTATCTTCGTCTTCCCATGAGTTGTCAGACGTTGGATAGCCTTTCCATTTAATGAGATATTGCCATTTGCTACCTTTCCTTTGGTGTGAGACAATGGTCTCTATTTCGAACTCTTCTTTGTTGTCTACTAGATCTGGAAGTGGTCTAGGATAATTGGGTCTGTGGATATTGTTTTCTTGAAAGGGTGTGAGAAGCAACACATGAAACACCGGATGAATCTTCCATCTTTGGGGTAGGTGAAGCTTATATGTCACCAGTCCGATAATATCACTCTACACTATCTAAGCGACAGGTAGGCAGGAGGTGGGTGGTGAGCTAGTGAAGAGGGTCCCGTTAATCCGAGTCAGAACACACGCTGCGCGGATATGCAATACATAGCGGAAATGAGCGGAGCAGAGCGGACGTGCGCGGAGCGGATCTTTGTAGCGCGCGCGGCGGATGTGGTGCACTGGATAGCGGACGTCGGATGGCGGACGAATCACGTGACGGGGGCGCAAGGTGATAAGTGGTGGCTGTCACGGTCGGCGTCAAGGGCAGATACTGATAACGGTAGCAGATCGTGGGTAACAACGACGAGCAGCGCAAGTCTTTCCGCAACACGGGCTCGACGATGGCTGAAACGACAAGGAAGTAGAGAACAACACAAGAGAAGAAGGGAAAAGCGAGCGCGGGCGAACGAGACTTGAGCGGATAGCTGCGTGGGTATGATATGACATTTTCTACTACGAAACAAGATGGTTTATATACATTTTTCTACCTACTGACGCAAGTGTACTCTGAAATTCTTTTCTTGTGGACGCACGGCGTTTCCAAATCCGTTAACTTGAAAGACGCTGGCCGATCCGGTTTAGTGCGTGAGCATTTTCCTTACAATTTTCGTTCGGTGTGCGACTCCGTAGCAAAACCCTGACCGTATTGGCGTCGTACCTAAGGGCGGCTAGTGTAATGAGAGCGTCGGCCGATGATCGACCGCCAGCATCCTATCGATAAGCGCTGATGCATTCCCTGGTGACCGTGAACCTGTTTCCTGAACTCGACCCTGTACGCCCAATATAGTCGTTTTGTTGTATTCGCTGATCGACACAACAAGCCGTGAAGATTTCGTTCCGCTGTCTTGGGTGGGCTATTGGCTTTACCCGCCAATCGTATGCGCATGTGGCTACACGGATCCTGATTGTGGTACTCGGAAGGCAGACTTGCCTATTGCGGACATGGCGGTGCAGAAGTGTCGAAATGCGGCGGTACGCTCCCAATTAGGAAGGATTGTTAGTCAGCATGACCTTCGGATAATCGGGCAGCTTATGCAGTAGTCGTCAAGCGCAGGTAACGCGAAAGGGTGCGGATATGGCGACTATTGGGCGGCTTGCGCTGCAGATGCGTGCGTATGACCAATGTGCGACTCCGGATGCGTGCGGATGTGCGAGCGCTGCAGACGACCTAAGATGTCAGCCAGATTGTTAGTGACGGGTTCAGTGCGTATATAGTCCCGGAGCCGGTAGGACTTCTCTTGCATAGCATGACGCATATGCGTGACAAGGTCACCACACTGTCACAGCGGGACACCACTCATCACCGAGTGCTTTTTCTATTGTGAAAGGTCCTTCTCTCCTAGGAGTGAATTTCCGAGGCTGATCAGTTTTAAGGTTCCTAGAATCTAACCAAACCTGGTCTCCTTCCTTGAAGTGGTGTGTCTTGCCTTTGACACGCTGCATCATGAGCTGTCTTGATAATTCATGTGCTGCTAGCGCTTCATCTCTGATTTGATTGGTCAATCTGAAACACTCTTCTGCTGTTGGAACATTTATGTGTGGAAATGCAGTTGGTATGGCCATTGGTTCGGTTCCAAACATAATTTCGAACGGTGCCATTGTGGTAGATTGGTGTGGGTGCTGATTGTGCGCAAATTCTGCCAAAGGGAGATATTCTTTCCATGTGATTGGATGATCAGTACAAAGTAGCCTGAGATATGTTCCAAGTTCTTGATTTAGACATTCTGATTCTCCATCTGTTTGTGGATGAAAGGCTGTGGATTTCTGATGATCAATTCCAAATATCTTGCACATTTCTTCAAATACTTTTGAGGTGAATTGTGGTCCTCTGTCTGATATAAGTGTGGTGGGTAGTCTGAAGCGTTTGTAGACTTCGTTGATGTAGGAGTTAGCTGTGTCTAGGGCGGTGAAAGTTTTCTTGCAAGCGATGAATATTACCCCCTTTGTTAAGCCCTGATCGACCATGGTCAAAACAGAATCAAACCCATCTATTAGGGGCAGATCTGTGACAAAATCTAGTGAAACCTGTTCAAAAGGTCTTGTGGCAGTTGATTTGATCGGCATGAGGCTGGGTATAATTGGATGTGTGTTAACTTTCATTTGTTGGCATAAGGCGCAACCTTCAACCCATTTGTGACAAGGGCTGCCATTCCTGGCCACCAATAATCTTGTTTGATGAGTGACAGGGTTTTCAGATGACCTGGATGACCCATAACAGCAGGGTCATGGTGTAATTTAATGATATCTTGTCATAAATTTTCATTATCCGGGATATAAATTTGTCCTTGGTAATGGAGTGTTTCAGCATTGTATTTCCAATTGGTTAGCTTAGCTTTGAGTGGTAGTTTTCCTATTGTTAAACCGTTGGTGATCGTTGTAGCAAATTTATCTATTTTTGTAAGTTTCGTGATTTCTGTGGCCCAAGATGTCATAATTGATCGAATAACCATTTCAGGTGTTATCATGGTTTGGGATACTGCCTTGGCTTTGGCTTCTTCTTCATTTACATGATCTGGGCATCGTGATAAGGCATCTGCCTGTATTAATTTCGATCCTGGGACATGCTCCAGAGTGATGTCATATTCCATGATCTCTTGCCACCATTGAGATTGTCTGGCAGTCATAAGCTGTGGGTGCTTGTAGTAAGAAAGATTCTTGTGATTGCAATGAACCATGATCCAATGTGGTGATCCTTTCAAAAGATGCTTCCATGTTTCAAATGCCTTCTTGATTGGAGGTCATTACACTCCCCCCCCAGTAGTTGAAGATTCCTATAGGAATCCGACAAATCCTATAGGAATTCTATAGGAATCTGATACATAGGATTCTCACTAGAAATGGCAGAGAAATCTTACTACAGTCTGATAAGAGTCCTATTGGAGTTATCGGACTGCAATCGGAGTGAGTAGGAGTCAGTCCAATGGACTTTAATAGGAGTTCAGTAGGAATCTAATAGGATTATGCCCAAGTATAGCAGAAAGACAGTGTAGTTCTGCTATTTTAAGCTTGTTGATATATATTTACATATATTTATCAATGGTCTGTGCTGTTGGCACCATTCTGACAAGAATTAGTCACAAGTCACAAGTCACATATCACATGACCATTGAGCAGATGGTCTGTGCACACCTGAAAGGTATATATAAGGACAGCCAGCCATGCTCACTGAACCCCCATTCCCTTCCTCGAAAACTGATTAGTAATACATATTAGTAAGCCATGTAATGTGATGTAAGTAGATTACATAAGTAAATAAGGAGATTACATAAGTAGATAAGGAGATTGCATAAGTAGATAAGGAGATTGCATAAGTAGATAAGGAGATTGCATAAGTAGATAAGAGATTGCATAAGTAGATTAATGTAGATAAGATTGTATATGTAAGCACATGCCTATATCCATTTTCCCAACTTAAAGTTTCTCACATGTCACAAGACTTGTCACAATTTCACACAGTTAGAAAAGTGAGAATTGTCACATGATCTGACTAAGAATATGAAAACCAAATAAGTGTAAACCTGGTATTCACAGAGATAATTGCATATACTATCAGAATTCCGCATTTTTTTAGCACAGCCACTGCACTCCAATGTACCAAAGTCATATTCATGACATGCTCTATAACAAAAGTTGTAGAGGGGCAAATCCAATTCTATTGATGATATACAAACATGAATAAACAAAGAACTTCCTGAAATATACCCTTTCTTTCAAGTTTCCCTTACCCTACAAGTAATGCTGAACTAAGATACTGGGATCTCCTGTGATGCACCTTGCCAAATGTGTGCAAACACCTGCCAGCCACACTATCACACCTACTTCTATGCTTAAGCTGTAGTGCTTTTAACACTAATTGTGTTGTCTGAGTGGCTGTCACACAGTGGTGCAACATATGACCAACAAACCCATGTAACTCCTACATACATATCTGGATAAATGGAGAAGTGGACTTCTATTAGTATGGTTTGAGGATTTACCAAGTTAAAATGACTGATTCAGCAACTAGTTAATAGCTAAACTGGTTGTGACCAATGATACAACTGTGTAAAAAAAGATAATTTTATTCTCCTATGGAAAGGGTACCTGATCTTGTAGCTCCATGTGACTGACCTGTCACATATGTCATTCAATCCTATATTGCATATTGAATGTAGTTTTGAAATGAATCTAGGTGTATACACATTGGTTGCTGAAACATGCACTGCTCCTGCCTGTCTCCCTGCTCCCTTGACTTGCTCACACCACCAAATACATCAATAACATTATTTTCACTTGTGCTGAATGCTAATGAAATCCACATAACAGAAATGAGTGGGGCAGTGTAAAGTGCTTCTAGAATACCATAACTTGCCAGGACTCAACCAGTACAGTAAGTGTTACAATCATGCCTCAATTATGCTTATGTAAAACCCCTACTGCTTTTATCACATGCCACATTCCTTAAACATGCCAACGTTTATTATCACATGCCTATCTTATGTGCTGGTTGGTACATAGCATTGCACCAAGACCAACAAAAACAAATTGTTGGTGTATAGAATAGAACCAAAATCAGGGCTAGCTAGGAAATTAAGAATTATGTAATCTGGTGTTGTGGCAATGGAGATATGCTCAATTTAATGTCTTTCTGCTTGTTAAAGCATAGAATCACACAAATACCAAACAGAGCCAAATTTTAAATGTAAAAAATAGAATCATAAGTAGGGGTAGAAATTGAACTAAGAATCATGTAATTTAAAGATGTTTCCATGTAGATATAGTCAATTGTAGAGATGGCTCTGATCCAAATCTTGTAGTGAAAGAAAGAGATTGATATAGCCAAACCTACTACAGGAATGCATTTAACACACAGGCATGTGTACAACTGAATGCATGGTTAGGAGGCCTTGATTCAATTTTTAGAAGGATGGCACCAGGGAACTTTAATTGGTTCTTACATAC
The DNA here is from genome assembly GCA_023014475.1 of Amanita pallidorosea. Taxonomy (NCBI): domain Eukaryota; kingdom Fungi; phylum Basidiomycota; class Agaricomycetes; order Agaricales; family Amanitaceae; genus Amanita; species Amanita pallidorosea. The sequence goes on from JAEBUS010000006.1 coordinate 84,835, forward strand.
AATGCTGACATATCACACAATCCATGTAAGGCAAAGAATAGTGAGGCATGATGAACACACCTCTGATAGTAGTAGTGATGATGATAGTTCAGGATAGACTTGTGTACAATTATACATACATATGTAAATGAGCAGAATTTTCCACTCTTGATGATCTCCAATATCCTGTCAAGTTTAGTTTTCATAACTACAATAAACAACTACTGCCATGAAGTTTTCTTATGCCTGGACAACCTTGATTATCTCCAATATCCTTATCAGGTAAATTTACAGGACTACACTACTCTCAACTAATAGAGTATGTACAAATATAAATAATTACTGTCATCTTACAATTCTCACTATCAGGTGCTGCCTGAATGTCACATACTACCTTGTCACAACCCCAAACTCTCATATCAGAAACCTCCTCACAAATTGCTGTCAGATGATGCCCATATTGTCTATATGTGAAATAAACATGAACAAACACAAATATGTACCTTCAGTTGGTGTTAGGTATTTTTAATTTTAATTTTTTGCATTTTCATCGGACTGCAGTCAGATTCCTATAGGAATCCCTGATTCTTATAGGATTCTTATGGGGGGGGAGTGTAAAGTACTGTGCATCAACAACCAATCACAAGGTGCCTAATGAAACTGACACTATTGATTCACTCAAGCCACTTTCAATGGCTTCAACTGCTACAGTAACCAACAAATCTCTCGGCACAAAATAGTTATCAACAGTGAAGGCCTTTGACAGCAAAATCAATAATCAACTGGATATATCCAAATTGGGACCAATGCCTTCCCCTGCGCCCAACACATCAACTTCTCCCACTTATACTACAACAGTGCCCAAGAAGCCAGCCCAGCCAGTCCTCAGGCTTACTATTAAGCCCCGCTGCAAGCCCAGGGTAGAAGGTAAGCATTCTCACTCATCAAAAGCACAGATGAGGTCCTCTTATTCCCATCAGACTCACCCCCGGCTCTTGCCCCAGTTCCTGATGCTTCAGCAAGTCACAAACCCAAACCACGCCCACGTCCACTCTCTGCACCCTTTGCAGGTGGAGCAGACAACCTAAACATTCTCGCTGTGGCAGCATCAAGTGCATCAAACAACCTGGTCAGTGCATTGACCAAGAAGGGTAAAAAGAAGACTTTGAAAACCAAGAAGATGACGACTGAGAAGAAAGCGATGACTGAGAAGAAGGCAACAAGAGGTCGGAAGGCCACCTTGGAGTACAAGGTTGATCCAGACTCAACAGCAGCAAAGTAAGTCATCATGAGCCACAACTTCCTTCACTAACAAAGCCTTACTAAGGACTTGTTCGCTGTGGACTACCTTAACGACCCCAAGAATGGAGACAGGACTGAAAAGGTTGATGTTTTGAGGGCATGGAAGGCTCTCGAGCAAGATGAGAAAGACGTATGTCATATATTCCTCAGTCAACTTCGCTTTCCTAATCTATTTCAGCTATATTATGAACTCAGCAAGGAATCAAAAAAGTAAGTCTAGAATGTATTTATCTGTTCTGTCTACCTTAGGGGAGCCGAAGAAAAGGACTAGGAGTGGAAGGGGGGCAGGAGAAGAGCAAGGAGAGCAGTGGAAGAGCAAGGAGAGCAGTGGAAGAGCAAGGAGAGTGGTGGAAGAGCAAAGGGAGCAGGAGAAGAGCAAAGGGAGCAGGAGGACGGTAAGGGGAGCAGGAGAACGGCAAGGAAATCAGAAGGAGGTGGGAGGAGAATGGGAACAAGCAGGAAAGAGCAGAGGAAGCAGGGGAATGGCAAGGGGATCAGATTCAAGCAGAATGGGAATGGCAACAGACGATAAATACAGTTTTGAACTGATTGTAGACTTTTTATGCACGCAATTTTAAATGGCATGGTGAACATGTTTTGAGGCCAGAAAGAAACTGATCTATGAGGATCTATCTGGAATATGGCAACATTCACCAGCCTCTCCTGCTATGACCTGCTCAAACCAATGCGAGCCAATTTCACAAGGGGGTTCTCTCACTGGGATTGAACAGTGAAGACAACGAGATTAGCAAGTGAGAGATTGGTCATATTTGTGAACAAATTACCAAGGCCCAAGAGAATCAATGGCGTACTCTGTTTGGCAATATGTCGCAGGTGCGAGAAATCATGCCACAAGTTGGGTCGAAATAAACCTTGTCAAGCAAGGTAATTTGACCTATGCATGTGCCATGTGCTATCTATCTGTTTGTTACTGCAGGCTGGTGTGATGGGCTATCCAATATAAGTCTGGTACAGTACACTCACTCATAATGCATGGGCCCATATTACATAATTGTCATAATGCATCGGAATTGCCTTGGAACCAAGTCAGTTCCCTATACTTTTTGCATATTGCATAATGCATTAGCTGATGTTGGACTTTATGCATTATGAGGTACAGTATTTTTTAGTGAAAATATGAGACAAGATTTTCTACTCGCTACTTTCCTTCTATGCCACCAGAGAGACAACGCAAGCCACGCCCTTTGTTATGAGCTCACGCCCCTAAGCACAACCCTACAATTCCCCCTAGGGGGCCCACAGGCCTCGTTGCTGGCCAGAGGATAGAAAGGAGATGAAACGCAATAGTATTGGGGTAGAGAGAAACTATCTGAAGTCTGGGGAGACTTCAGCTACACTGTACCTACTTATATACTACTCTATGAGGACCCCTTGCGACTCCCAGACCCACCAGCACTCCCTCAGCCTGACTCACTCCTATTGTTCTTGGTGAGCATGTGCTTGGGCGCTGCCGCAGTTGCTGCGCACATGAGCGCATATGGGCGCGGCCGCTCTGACTCCACTCATAGACCTCTTCTGGACTGCCCTAGACCCTGACCATAAGGAGCAATGCCTTGAGGCATTGTGCGTTCCCATCGCGATCCTTTATAGACATGCGCGCTGTCTTGCGCCTTCGTCTGATGCGTGATGGCTTGATGCGCTGACCCTTCTGATGCACTGATGCTGAGTGTGATGCCATCAAGGTGGCGATCCACCTTCCTAGTCTAGCCGTCCTTCCGTATATAGTATTGGATGGTTTCTCCAACCATTGTCTTGCCCTCTGGTGAGCGCTCCCATGTGCTGACTCAACCATTGGTATCCCATAGTGTCTCGTAAGGCCCCTGGCCCGTTATAATGCATATAGAAGTCATCCCAGATGACTGTAAGATAAACCGAAATTGAGGGGCTAGGATTGCGATCCTAACATTGCCCTCCCTTTAAGGTTTCTCGTCCCGAGAAACCAATGCGTGGCTAAGTCCCACCACCACAGTTGCTGTTCCTGATTTTCTAAAAGAACCCATATCGAATATTAAAGATTCTTGGTCGTCCACCAAGTTCGCTTGTTTTGAGTTTTGATACTCCAGCCCTCTACTGGACGTCGTATAACGTTGACAAATTCCTGATCCTCCCAATAATGATTTAACCCTTGGCTTCCTGCCGGTTACAATCTTGGCCTTTGATCCTTCCTAAGTGCCTACGCTTTAGGCTCCCATGTCATAGACTTTTCCATGCTTTTGATAACCCAGCGCCTTACTGGGGCATTCCGTCCAGAAAAGTGAATTTGCCCAAAAATTTTAATTTGTCCTTCAGGCCGTTATTCTAGAGGCATGACGGATATCCTTTGTCATTCCACAAGCACTCAGGATTCCCTTGTGTGTCTCACAATTCGTTCACATACTGCGGGAACCCCTTTGTGTTGTCTCCATTCCTTGGATCTCCTTTTCACCTCCTTTACCCCTTCCTCAAGATTTCTCGTCCCGAGAAATCCTGAGGTTGCTTGGGAGTGCAGCCATTCCAAGGCAAGCGACCAAGTAACCTCCCAAAACCAGGCGTGGGCGAATAACATAGTGGTGGAAAAAAAAAAAAATTTTCCCCTTTTTCTGACTTCATATGGCATTTTCTGCAAGGTTGCCATCCTTCTGCATTGTCGACTAGACCTGCCAACTACTTGACATGTAGAACAACCCCTTCCTCAGGCTGCCCCCTAAGCTAAATTCCCTGTATAGCTCCAGTGATCCGTTCCATAGGTCTCTATAATGCCCATGTATTCATCCCAAAAAGTCCGAACCTAAGTGGACTTGAGATCCCATTGGAACAGCATTTTATTTCAAGCAGACTGCTACTGCTTCCAGATTATTTCCACATCCCTTTCCATAGGGAGTATCACTGCTTGTGATTCCGTAAACTTCTGGTATTGACGGTGCTTTTGTTAATCCAGCGCCTTACTGGGATTTCACACATTCTTTTACAGTGGTTGGTTTCCACTCTTCTGTACTTCTTTGGATTTTAACTGGATACATTGAATATCATCCCTTGTTACTTGTAATCCTTCTGATTAAATCATCTGGGTATAACGTCGTGCAAAGAGAGCATTGTCCTGCTCCCATCCTTAGTTTCCAAATATTTTGCTGATTTCACAATCAGCCGTCTATCCCTGTATTTGTGCCAAGTGATCTAGTTGGTCCCCAAATATTCTCTGCATCGTTTAATCTTTTCAATGCAGTCGATCCTGCATTCGTGATCTTTCCCATGGCGTCCACTATTCCCTAGAGGTCTTTCTGGCTCCTACATTTCCGGCTAGACCTTTTAATGAGATGTCCGGCTCATAGACTAAACAAAATCCAGCAAGGCATGCCAGACTTGTTGATTGAAAGAAAAAAGAAAATCCATCGTTCGTCCTTCGTTGATGGAATGATAACCGATAACCTGCTTTTGATATCCCAGCGCCTTACTGGGGGGCTGTTCGCATGATCCAATAGATCTGATCCCTGATCGAGGAAACCATCTAGAAATCCCTTGCATAGCCTAGTAGAGACCTTATTTAACGTCGCGCCCTAACGACACTTGTGCGATCACTAATCCATGGACCGCTTCCTTTTTGTGGTCTTTTATATAGATGGGCACCCACATTCCGAATGCATCCTGCCATTCAATAACTATTCGACTAGACCATTCCTGTTGGAGTCTTTATCTGGTGCTGCCGTTCCAATCCATTTTTAGATCGTTGCGCTCCTGATCATCGCGCAACCCTGTTGATGACTTCTTGTCTCAGGGTCATCTCTTCCTGACTGATGGCGTATGCCTGATTTGATACTGCAGTCGGCTTCTGCATCTGCAATCGACTATCGCGTGGTGATGTTCTTTATGGCCTCCATCTTTCCATAACGAGTGTGGTGATATAAACTACCCATTTGGTAAGGCGGTCGGCATCCGCCATTGATTACTTTCTTCAATTAATCCTGGGCGCTCCACCAGCGATTAACCTCTTCCTCACGGCCCTTGTAAGATCAATCATACCCCCCTAAGGAAGGAGGGGCGTCGCCTTTTCATCGGTATCCACAATTCCATATGCGGACACACTCCAATGTGGTCAATAACGCACCCACACTTGGATCTTCGATTTAATTCCATCAACTGACCCAATGACATGGTGCCCGGCGCTTCACTAGAGTGTCCTCGTGCTCAGATCACTAGATCCGATACATAATTGGTATCTCTAGACTGTATGCCTTGATACACGACATGCCAAAGGGTTGTCTTCAACGGTTCCACCGCCTTTTCCGCTGTACTAGTACTAGTGCCTGCAAGACCCTGCCTGGTCGACTACAGCGCGCCCTAGTTCTCGTCTAATACAGTTTTGTTGCCAGTAACCATAATGGTAGTAGTCACTTAACAACAGTTAAGCGAGTCTATCTGCTGGTGGAGTCAAAGGCGATCCTCAAGGCTGCTCATAGCCACACCAACAGAGTGTGTATGAGGTCAGATGATAGTTTTGATGAATTTTTGTCAACATCGCGGGCAATGATGAGCAAGGCATGCTCAACGCTGTCAATAACGATGATGAGGAGTGTGGTAATAGAGACTTCAGATTATGTTATGAGCTCACGCCCCTAAGCACAACCCTACAATCCCCCCTAGGGGGCCCACAGGCCTCGTCGCTGGCCAGAGGATAGAAAGGAGACGAAACGCGATAGTATTGGGGTAGAGAGAAACTATCTGAAGTCTGGGAGACTTCAGCTACACTGTACCTACTTATATACTACTCTATGAGGACCCTTGCGACTCCAGACCCACTGGCACTCCCTCAGCCTGACTCACTCCTATTGTTCTTGGTGAGCATGTGCTTGGGCGCTGCCGCAGTTGCTGCGCACATGAGCGCATATGGGCGCGGCCGCTCTGACTCCACTCATAGACCTCTTCTGGACGGCCCTAGACCCTGACCATAAGGAGCAATGCCTTGAGGCATTGTGCGTTCCCATCACGATCCTTTATAGACATGCACGCTGTCTTGCGCCTTTGTCTGATGCATGATGGCTTGATGCGCTGATCCTTCTGATGCACTGATGCCGAGTGTGATGCCATCAAGGTGGCGATCCACCTTCCTAGTCTGGCCGTCCTTCCATATATAGTATTGGATGGTTTCTCCAACCATTGTCTTGCCCTCTGGTGAGCGCTCCCATGCACTGACTCAACCATTGGTATCCCATAGTGTCTCGTAAGGCCCCTGGCCCGTTATAATGCATATAGAAGTCATCCCAGATGACTGTAAGATAAACCGAAATTGAGGGGCTAGGATTGCGATCCTAACACCCTTGGCCTGCTGTCAAACCTTATAAACCCCAAAAGCAACAGCCTGTTGACAAAGATGCACTGAAATCTTTGGCTGTACCTCTCAAGCCAAAGCGTCGGAACAATCTTACCCTTTATGACTGGCTTACAATATTTGCATACATTGACAAGCACCCTCACAAGCCACAAGAGGCAATTGTCAGTCATTTCCGAACTCGGGTGGAGGCCCATTGCTTTTTGATCAGTCATCCTTATCATGGAAAATCAGGCAGCGGCCAGAATTGGAAGCTCATGTCCATCAGTGTGCAAATGTGTTGTCGTCAAAACGTCCTCATGTTGTCACACAGCCTGATGTTGAGAAAGCTCTTGTTGTTTGGGTGCTAAATATGGAGTGCAAAGGAGAGACTGTCAATGGGCCAATGCTCATTGCCAAGCGTCATAGATTTGAGGACATGCTGAATGTGCCTGAAATTGAAAGGTTGAATGGCAATGTGTGGGTATCTTCTTTCTGCAAAGCTCATGGCATCAGAGAGCACAAAAGGCATGGTGAGGCAGGGTCAGTGGACTTGACTGCAGTGGAGGCTTCACAAGAACGATGTCGAAAAATTCTCTTAAATTTTAAACCTAAAGATAGGTTCAATTTTGATGAAACAGGTTTATTTGCGTTGTAAGTATACTATGTGTCATGGCAATGATGAATGATAACTGACATAGATGATACCAAGTGCTACCCCTGATCGTGGCCTTGCCATGAAACAAATGAGTGGAAAGAAGAGTGACAAATTCTGCATCACTCTTGGTTTTGGCTGCAATGCAGATGGGAGTGAGAAACTGCCAATTTTGTTCATTGGAAAGTACAAGGTCCCTTGTTGCTTCCAAAAGAAACCACCAAAGGACTGGGGCTTTAATTACCACTGTAATAAAATGGCTTGGATGACTTCTGCAATTTTTCAGATGTAGGTGACTAAGTGACCTGTCAGTTTACGTGCTGACCTGCTGTGTATAGGTGGATCAAGGATCTTGATTTACAAATGGGCAGAGAAAAATGTTATATATGCCTCTTAATTGACAATTTCTCTGGTCATTATATACCCTACAAACCAAAGAACATCCATCTCGAGTTCTTTGCACCCAATTTGACTGCGTTTGTCCAGCCATGTGATGCTGGGATCATCCATTGCTTTAAAGCATACTATCAACGTGCTTTTTGTCTTCGCGCAATTGCGATGGATGAAGCTGGGAGCAAGAATATATATAAAATTGATCTTCTCAAAGTGATGTTGATAGCAGAGGATGCCTGGAATTCCATTGATCAGGCAACAATAAAGCATTGCTGGGAACATACCAGGATACAGCCTCAGCCAGCAGTCATCCAGATTCCAGCCCCTGCCATTGATTTGCCCTCATCCAGCCCTCATGCAACTCAGGCAGCACTTGCTGACACAAAGGCTTGGGATGTCCTGCGCAAATTTGCAGTTGGCGACATGAGAATGCCACAAGCAGAGGAGCAACTTCAGGCTTATCTTGGCAGCTGCTATGTGTTTTCCGAGTGGAAAAGTGCCTTTGACATTGTCCTTTGTGCTGAAAACGACGAGTTGAAGGCCTTAGAAGGGGTTCATTGGCTTGCAAACGCATCAACCACACAATCTGCAACAGCTGCCCCCCTCAATCACCCCAGTCAGCCTCAAACAAGCATCCAACCTCCTCATCTCACAAAGGAACTTGAGAACAGCCTAATGGAAGCTGTTGAATCATTAAAAAAGCGAAAACGGATCTTTGGAAAAGCTTTGACACTATTGAAACAAGAGACAGCAGCACAAGCCATTAGCTAAGTAAGGTTCCAATTACTTACATTGTTAGCTAAGGTTGCCTTATACTAATGTTGTTAGTTTGTAGTAAAACTGAGGGGAAGTCGCTCAGAACGCCCTCATTATATATGTTTCAGAAACCCTAACCTAAGTACAGTGTAATCTACCTATTACATAATATTGGTCCCTAAAACGAGTCATTCTGTGTCTTCTATTTATATTCCTTCTATGATGTTCTATATGACATTATTTTATTCTATATGATGTTGTATGAGTCATATGACTCAGTGTGAGTCATTATGAGTCATAATCATGAGTCATAATCATGAGTCATTGTGACTCCAAATGAGTCATAAGTATGAGTCATAACTGTGAGTCATAATTGTGAGTCATAAGTCACATGACTAATATTATGTAAGCTATTTATGATTAAATATGAAACACTTAATTAATAGTTATTCAATCTTATCTAATTAGATAAGATATAGATTAGATATAGATTAGATAAGATATCCATTACATTAGTTATTGTAATGAATGTAACTAATCTAATGTAACTACTACAATAACTGTCAGAGTTTTGACAGACACTGGAAGAGATGTTGAATCCAGTGGAAGAGTGCAAAATTGGAGAGTCTGGGCCATATCATATTGATGGGGGTGATGAAGAGATAATAGCAATTGCTCGGCATGAACTGAAGGTGGAAGGGGGTGAGGTTGTTGAGCATGACTCAGAAGATGAAGATGATGAAGATGATGACCCAAAGGAAAGTATGGATTATATTATTCAGGAGTTCGAGAAGGTGGAGCACTGGTGCATCAAGTTTGGAGTGTCTAGGGAATCTCTTGACCTTTCCAAACATCTACACAACTTCAGGATCCATTTGCAAAGCCTTCAGATGAAGAGCGCGAAGCAGCGCATGCTGGACAAGTTTTTCTCAGTGGGCGCAGCATAGATACCCAATATGGAAAGTCACACAGTCACATAGTCACATAATATCGTTTTAGCATATATCTGATAATGCATTGGAAATACCATGGAACCAGCACTATGCATTATGAGCGAGTGTACTGTATTCTAGTGCGACGTAAATTTGGAAGGTCTAAATTGGTGTCACACAGCTGATAGAATGATGTAGCATGCTGTTTCATCAGGGCTGCTTGTGAACGCACTGCTGCTGTAAATCCTCGACTAAACGCCGAGACAAATCACTTATCCAATGAATCGGAAGCAGATCAAGCCGTGTGTAATATCCAAGGTAGAGAATGTAGAAAGGAAGAAAGAAGAACTGTAGAAACATCAATTGCTCTTGTCTATATATGTAATTGATGTTGTACTTGTTTGGGTTCTGCATGTATGATGTGCATTGCATGTATGACGTGTTGTATGACGTGTTATCCGATTGTCCTATTACACCCTCCCCCATTGTAAAAAAGAAATAAGTAAACAGTACTTGCACATGCAGGTGCATCAAAAACCTCAGCATGAGGAAAAAAGCTACCGGTGGCGGAAAAAAAGAAAATCCGAAAACCAATAATCCCACAGCCCTACAATTGCAACCTTGAGGCAAGCCAGTGATCCAGTGCAGTGTTTGCGCACAAAAGGGAGTCCGCCAGCCAACAATCTTCAGAAGGTGGTTGATTGGTGAAACAAACAAGGTACTTCATTCCACGACCACACTGGCACTCATCAATGATATCCTCGACTGGCCATTCTTTGACCCCATTGACAATGACGGGTTCTGGCCAATCTTGAACGCAACCTGGAAACAAGGAAGGATCAGAAGAATGAAAAGGTAAAAGATGAGAAACGTGAAATGTAAGAAAAATTTTGCTATTGGGAAGGTCCAAGGTGTATGTGGAGAACTCCGGGTGAGCTGCTATAATTTTATATGGGCTGTCGAAACGAGGCATAAGCTTTGCAACATGGTTTTCTCCTTTGGCCTTGTATTCACACCAATGATTAACGGTAGACAACCACACTTGATCACTGACCTGAAAAACAGGACAACACGAGTGGTGTTTATTGGCCTGATAGGCCTGTGAAATCTTTGCCATGGCGAGGTTATCCTGAGCTTTAAGCATGTCCAACTGTAATTCCTTTAAGGCCAAAATAGCCTGCTTGGTATCTAAGTCAGCACAAGGGAAAATATCATCGACAAGAGGCGGCAAAACACGAGGCGAATGACCCATTTTCAATTGGAATCCAGAGAAGCCAGTGGACGTGTTGACCATGTTCATCATGTGAAAACAGACACAGGGCAAGGCACAACTCCAACCATGCTGATTGCATGCAACATGGAAATGCAGTGCCTGGCAAACCATACGATTGGTGCGTTCACTAGAACCATCCGTTTCAGGGTGAAAAGTGGAGGACATTTTGATTTTGACACCTGTTAAGTTATGGAGAGCACGCCAAAAGTGAGAAATAAATTTAGGGTCACAGTCACATACTAATTCCCATGGCAGCCCATGTTCGCAATACCAGTGGTTGAAGAAAAGCATGGCAACATCTTTGGCCGATGCATCCATCCAAGTTGGAATTAACAATATTTCAGAACCTAAACGGTCAGTCATGGTCAAGATGCAATTATGACCATGCTCTTCAGGCAGGGGACCAATGAAATCAAGAGCAACAGAATCGCCACAACCATTGGGAACTGGCAGGGGATGGAGAAGGCCGGAAGAGACATGTTGAGCCGACTTGAAACGTCAACATTTGGCACAACTGGGCAGAAACAGATGGTCCAGTGATGCATACATGTTGGGCCAATAGTAGCTGTTATGGAGTAGGGCGTATGACTTTTCAGAGCCAAAGTGACCAAAACAATTGTGCGCCCATTGAAAAATTTTGACATGCAGGGTTGGGACATTGGGAACAATGAGGCACTTGTTCAGAAACCACAGACTGTCAAGTTGTTCCAATCTGGAAATCCCGCTAGAAGCAGACACTAGCTTCTGGCACCAAGGGTCTTTGTCATAGCCATCAAGAATTTGCGTGCGCAGGGCAGGATTGGCGCGAAATTGTAAACAGGTGGCACCAAATTGCTGTACCTGATCCTCAGCAGAGGCAATGTCAGTCAAAGCCACAACAATTGTCAAGGGTGAGTTGTCCTTGCAGAAGTTGGTGCATGATAATGCATTGGCAACAGTGTTACGAGCGCCATCAATATATTGAATGTCACAATCAAATTGCGCCATGAATTCAGACCAACGACATTGACAGCGGGACAGGTCATGTTGGGTTTTGAAGTTTTGCAAGGTGCGATGATCAGTCAAGACAGTGAAGGGCATGCCCAGCAAATCCATACGCCATTTCTTAAGTGCGTGAATAATGGCAAGCAATTCCTTTTCGTGCACAGGGTAATTAAGTTCAGCACCTTTAAATGTAGACAAATCGAAAGCGATGGGGCAGGCAGTCTCCCAAGAAGCACCAAAGGAAAGCATGGCACCAGAGCGCTGGTCAGAAGCATCGGTAGTCACAAAAATATGAAACTTGTCCAGTTTCGAGTGATCAATAACAGTGAGGCATTCTCGGCTAACGACCAAATTCTTGATGCTCTCAAAGGCAGCCTGATGTACCGGCAACCAAGGGGGAAACTTTTTGTCTGACTGTTTGTCTGTGAACAGTGTCAAGACAGAGGTGTAATCCGCCAATTTAGGCAGGAAGGTTGCAATATACTGTACAAGGCCCAAGAATGCACAAACTTCAGTGGCGGAAGAGGGCATGGGCCAATTTAGTATACAAGATACTTTATCTGTATTAGCTTCAATACCATGCGCAGAAATGTGGGAGCCCAAAAAATCAATCTCGGCGCAGAAAAGGTGCATTTTCTTTGGATTGCAATACAAGGATGCCGCAGCCAAAGCACTGAGAACCTTACGCACATTAAGAACGTGTTCCTCCACCATTTGGGACCAGATGACAATGTTGTCTAAATACACATGACAAATGTGGCCCAGCAGAGGACGCATGGCAGACGTCAATCGACGCTGTTGCACTGCAGGACTGTTGCGCAAGCCCATAGGCATAACAACCCATTTGTACAACCCTAAAGGGGTTGTAACCGCCGTCAGTGGAATATCATCAGGGTGCATTCACGTCTGAAAAAATGCATCAATCATATCCATTTTTGCCCAGATCTTGCCTTTTCCGCAATCGGCAAGAATGTCATCAACGCAAGGCAATGGGTGAGAGTCAACAACAGTATTGTCATTTAGTTGACGATAGTCATTGACCCAACGAGGTAAGACCGAAGGATCAGTCTTGGGCACCACAAATGCAGGAGAGGCAAAGGGGGATGATGATGGACGAATGCACCCTGCGTCTAGATGTTTTTGAATCAGAATACTCCAAGCATCACGATATTTTCTGGGGCAAGCATATGAACGAGTCGTGATGGATTTAGAAGCATCTTTTAATGAAATACGAGCAACAACATCGGATGGCAGCTTGTCAACATGAGGTACAGGCTCAAATACTTGCATAAAATCTGCGCGGACATGAGCATCCATCTTTACAAGCTCATCAGTGGCAATTAATCGATCAATGATTGCATTTATGGTCGGAATAGATGGACGGTTAGGGGAACAAGTTTCATATAATCCTGCATAGAGCATACGACAATGATCGCAGATGCGTTGCAGTTGTTCAAGGCACACACGTTTATTGTGCCTAATTTCCATATGACGTTGTTGTGGGGACAAAACAGGAGACACTGACGGATGGGCCGAGGCCAATGACAGGGTAGGAGTGGTGTGAAGAAGGTTTAAGTTGGACTTTGGAACCATACATGTACATTTTGCATGGTCCACCACCAATTTATTTTGGGCAAGAAAGGGTAACCCCAACAACAATGGCATGGTCAAAGACGGTGCTACGAGGGCAATTACTCATTTCGATGTCCAAGAATTATCAAGCGTAGTAATACAAAATTTAACAAAATGTGTGACATTTTGAGAAACATTATCAAGTGCAACCCCGAATGATTCAGGTTTCTTCAATGGAAATTGCTTCAACTTTAATTCATGGACTAAATTGGGATGGATCAGCACAAGATTCGAACCATTATCCAAAAAGGTTTTGACAATAACACAAAGATCCAAGTTGACAATTTGACACAAAAAACAAAGATGCAGAACTTTGTAATCACTCACGTTAACATTATTGGGCTCTTCATCAGAGGACAAATACCAGAGAACAGGATCTGCCTCGTCACTGCTATCATTTAAAGTGGCTGTGACAACATTGACCTGGGAATCGGAGGTTTCAGTCACAGCGGCAACTTTAGAACTCGTGTTTGTCATAATACCACGGAAAGCTTTAAACTTGGCCTGATGTCCTGCAGTATCAGTTGTCTGAGCTTCCTTTGCTTGCCTTGCAGCATCTTCAGACAAAGGCCGATACGTTGCTGGTTTCGGAAAACCAAAAGGACAAGAGGCCGCTCAATGAGACACATAGAAACGTCAACATTTTAAACAGCCGTCGTGCTGATACAACAAGTCGCGCTCAAGTTTTGTTAAGGCGGGTAGACGTTCAGTAGACTCACCAAATGGTGTAGATCTGCCCGAAGAAGTTCCAGAAGGCTGTGACAATGCATTGACAGAAAGATTAACACATTTATTGGAACAATTGATTTCTTTGGCCAATTTTCGAGCGCGTTTCATTTCACTTTCATAAACATCAACTAGCGCACCAACGTCAGTGATCCATCCATAGGTTTCGTCACATCAAATGACAATGTTTGCCTTGGTAGCTAGACAAAGTCGACAATCCAATTCTGAATGTAATCAAGATTCCAGGATTCTGATAAGTTCCTCATCAGAATACCCTTTCTTCCCAGCAGTGAGCCACAAATTACATTCGACATTCTTGTTTGCCCACGTATAGAAATTGGAAGGAGTCATTAGAGGCGTATTAAAATTTTCTCGTTGAATTTGAGTGTCCCAGTCAGAATCCAAGAATTTTGTTCATAGTTCCAACATAAAATTACCAAAATCCAGAGCCAAGAGCTGAGCACAGTTGACAAAAATCCAAGAACACATATGTGGATCTCGAACTGCTGCCATAGCATAACCAACTTGTGCCTTTTCATCAATTTTTTCTATATTGAAGATTCAACACATGCCGTTTCGAAGCGATACACAACTCCCGGAGTCAATTTTCCATCCTGCAACACCAGGACTTTGCCCAGATTCAGATGGTCAATGGACGCAATACCAGAAACAGAGTTGACTGAAGACATAACAGATAGAGGGGCAGTACGGATGACAGTTTTACAAGAAGATGGATTTTCGGAAGATGATGATGATGATGGAGATGACGATGACAATGGTGATGACAGATTGTTTATTGAATCCGAATTAGGAATCAATGTGTGTGATGTAATATCCAGGGGTACAGACGATAAGTCAGAGGAGTCACTGTGATTTGCGGACGCAAGGGATTTTCCACAAACAGCCTGTTGAACTCTTGTATTTCCACAAGCCTTTGTAACACGAGACAAACCAGACCTGCGTCCGCGAGAGACTACTGACGAAACAAGCTGGCGACCACGGGATGAGTTAGACCCCCTAGATAACACCAAACCACAAGAGAGCACAGGACCACAAGTAAGCACACAATGTGACCTGGTCTCCAGAACCACACGCAAGACCGGTGCTTTCAAAAAAGTGTAAATCCTTGACTAAACGCCGAGACAAATCACTTATCCAACGAATCGGAAAGCAAGATCAAGCCATGTTGTTTATGACGTAATATCCAAGGTAGAGAACATAGAAAGGAAAAAAGAAAGGAACTGTAGAAATGTCGATTGCTCTTGTCTTATATATGTAATTGATGTTGTACTTGTTTGGGTTCTGCATGTATGACGTGCGTTGCATGTATGACATGTTGCATCAACAAAATGTCTGACCGCTGGTGAAGCCTTGCCGGGTGGGATCAAGTCATTCCAAGCCTGGCAAAGTTCACCGGCTAGGTGAGACTTGACCAAGTTCAGGAATCCGATCAACACCACCCTTGCCGGCGAAATTCATCCCCATGGTATACATTGACAACTTCTCACCAGGCAGTTTATTAGTTGACCATCACTTTTATTGATACTACCTAGTACTACACTTGTTTACACTACTAATATGATGCTAATTGCAATGATTGCTGATACTGTGAGTAAGACGAAACACTTAAGAAAATGCTCGATTTTCTTGTTAAACAAGCTGTTCAGTAGATGAACTGAGCGCAGACACATTGGCAGGCTTACTAGACACAGCACTGCGTTTCTGAGTTGTGGAGCGATGGCTGGTTCCTGTGGCTTTGCTGCCGCATTTCTGAGTTGTAGGATGATGTGAAACAGAGAATTGGGTGGTTGCTTTTCCACAGTTTTAGATAGAGATAAGTCTTTGTGCCTCTCGGAAAAGTGCCTCAGAGCTCTGAGTGTTGGCCAGAGCTTGACTGGGGATCAGGGATAGGATGTTGGAGGAAGGGCCAAATGTTAGTTTATGGTGCATACAACCATTCTCAGAATTTTACTCACCTTTCAATGTGGGCATTAGCAGACTCAGGCAGGCCATGAGCTGAGGCAGTGGGAGGAGGTGAGCAGCAGGTTACGGGTCGATGAGACAAAGGAAGCAGAGCAACAGGAGGTGGGGAGCAGAAGAGTACAGCTGAACGTGAATGCGTGAACTATATGCGTGCACATGAGGGGCGGTCAAATGAACTCGTAAAATATTTTCATTTGAAGTCTAATTTCGTACGACATAGTGAACTACAGCAGACCTGGTGAAATTTCGCCAGGCATGGGGGTGCTTTCACCAGGCCTGGCAAGCCTGGCCAAAGCGTCACCAACCCTGGTGACCTGACGACCTGTAAACCTGACTGATGCAGCTCAAGTAGACGACGCTGACAGATTCAAGGGCTGAATGTATTAAAGCTAAGTACAGTATCGCATGGATTAAGTGCTAGTATACGTTATTTCAGATGGCGTGATTAACTCAGCGGCAGGCGAGACTTCCCCAGGCTTAGTGAGATTTCGTGCAAGCTGGTGAAAAGTTTGCCAGGACGGTGAGACTTCGTGCAAGCAGGTGAGACTTTGCCGTCGCGGTGTTGGTGAAAGCGTCACCAACCCGGCGAAGTTCACCAGCCATCCGACATTTTGTTGATGTGTATGATGTGTTATCCGATTGTCCTATTACACCCGCAGTGCGACAGGAAGAGCGGAAGCTCAGTTCCTCAATCGACGCGTTTTCTTCTTGCAGGATGAATTTCAAGTTTGCAAACGTACCATCTTGTGCAGATGCGGCATGTATAAAACAAATTCCCTTCTTTCTTTCATTTCTATCGACAGAAAAATAATTTCCGTTTACTTATTGACTTTCTGAAGGACAATCCCCGCGGGCACCTTTGCGGACATTGATGCTGCCACGCCAAGTGGATCGCGACTTCGGACTCGAGCGGGATTCGTCCGGCTGTTCCGTGATTAGGCCTCGTTGTCTCTCGAGACACTGCCTGCTGCTCCCTCGCCGCCTTTTGGCAGCATTACACGCGGGCTTTCCAAGTACCGTTTCCCTTACTGGTCGCATACCGTTGTACCGTCCATACTACACTTCAATACATTTCCATTCAAAAAAAAAAGCAAGGGTTCGACATGACGCATGCAACAACAAACGGGACGTGGACGATGGGTATTTCATGGTAGCACGGGTACGGGGCCTTGCAATAGTAACCGCCAGGGATAAACCCGAAGGCATGCCCTAATATGACAGAACGTGGGCATTCTCTACAGTTTTTGGCTTATAAACACGTTTCACCAACTTGACTGACCCCCACTCTCAATCATGTCTGCTAACGATAATTCACCAAAGATCCGTCACACGAAATGCACTGGCAACGCGCTCGTTACGGCCGAGGCGCATGCTGTGGATGCTCCCTTTACACTATACGGACTTTGCTACAGTCCGTTTGTACAGAGAGTTTGGGTGATGTTTGAGTATCTCGGGATACCATACAAGGTGGGCTCAACTCTCCAATCAGTGTGTATGCATTGTTGGGTTTGATTGATAAATGTTGTTTTTCCAGTATTGTGAGCTACATATGACGCTCGAATTGGTGTTGGATTTAGATATCGGCAGATGAATGCAACCCCTATCAAACCCCGAAACCTCAAGAACTCCTTGAGGTTTCTCCAAGGGTTCGTCCCTGCTCTCAAGCTGAATGAATATACTCCATTTCGAGCGCTTAACGAGAGCATCGTTATCATCGACTTTCTTGAAGAGTGAGCCTGATTATCGTTTGCGCATGTAGTGACATGTGCCAATATCCGGCATCTCTAGGATAGCGAGGCAAAACGGCAAAGAACCTAGCTTACTCCCCCTGGCAGCGAACCTTGTACGTGCTTCATCCTTATTTTGATTTGTTAAACAAGTCTCTCCTGATGTGATAGATGCCCGCGCTCTCATTCGTCTGCAAACCGATCACATCAGTCGTGCTATCATTCCGACATTCTACCGCTACCTCATATCACAAGACCGAGAAAAACAGGCAGAATATGGTCTTGAACTTTCCAAAGGTATCGAGAAGATGGTGGAACTCTTTGAACGAGCGGAGAAAGAGCTTGGAGATGACCCGAAACTGAAGAAATCTTTGGGTTTGTGGTCTGGCGGTGAGCTCGGTTTAGCAGATGTCTACGTGGGGCCATGTATATCTCCTTTATTATCCCTCTATTCAACGTTTTAACGATGCTGCACATCTATACAGGGATATTCAGGGCAACGAACGTTCTCAAACATTACCGCGGCTTTGAACTCCCCAAGGGCGACAAGTTCTCTTCGTGGTGCAACGGTTGTTCGATCACCCTGCTTTCAAGGCGACTTGCTGCACGGATGATTTATATATCGACAGTTACGACCGGTATGTGTCGTTGTCTGGTGGCTTGATGTCGTTCGATTCAAGTTTCTCGGATCCCAGACTCGCGTATAACAGGCCAAATACGAGTCAGACGGCAGATGCTATCAATTCTGGGAGGCCGCTTCCTTGATCGGTGTGATTACTTTGTCGATGCCCTCTACACAATTGCATAACGAGGAGTTGAAATTCCGCTTGGAGAGGTTTTGAGACGTTCAGAACGGTTTGAAACTCGCCAAGCATAGACTTGTGCAAATTATTTGGCGGCGCACCGTCCATCTGTAGGGCTGCTTGTCTTTATAAACAAGTGACGAGTGCCTGGAGAGCGTCGTTCCCCGGTCTTTTCGTTGCAATGCAGAGTTCGGCAATCAACGATAAATCGAAACACGACGACCTCGGATCTGTACTAATGAGCGCACAGACGCCGCGCGTATGTGTGATGATAGCTTATTCCCTCGGGGACACTCCAATAGGGGAAAGATAATTTCATATATCGGCGGTAGGATGTGTATCAAATTAGCCGCAAAGTACGATAAGAAGGTATCGGTGACATCGTGAAAAAGATGGAAAAAACATGCAGTTCGTAACCAGGCGTCAACAGGGAAACTGAGCATCTAATGCTTAGTGCTTGCGGGAGAAGAGACCCTTGCCCCATTGCAAAAGGCTGCGACGACGGACGGGGGTGCGGGTGCGGGTGCGGGTGCGGGCGCGGGCGCAGCTGCTGGCGCTGGCGCTGGCTTGGGTTCCTCCATGCCTGCAAGCGTGATCTGGACCTCGACCTTGATGTTATCCAGGAGGTCTTTGGTCGTCCTAACCGGCCTCCAGCCTGTGGAGAGGCCACGCGGTCCGCGAGCACGAGCGTTGCAAGCAAAGTAGCGTTGGAAGGCCTACATATAAGAACGACACACGAGACCATCAGTATTCCAAGAAGAAAAAAAGAAGAAAAAAAGCGAAAAAACGTACACCAAAGAAGTTGTCCAATTCTTCTTGAGTGAACGGCTTGGGCTCGGGGCTAGTGACCTTTCCAGCATCATAGAGGGCCTTGCGATGCCTTTCCAATATCGTACAAGCTGTGCTCGTCGGCACGGACAAAGTAGACACCTTCACGACCGTGCGTAGCCTTGCCAGCTTCGATGTGATCGTACAGCTTGACGTAGAAGGCTCCAACTATGCGGATAACCGAAATTTGTCAGGGTCCTTTCCATAAAAAAAAAAAAAGAAAAAAAAAAGAGAGACACGCTAAACACGCACCTTCGTCAACGTGGCAGTTGTCCCAGACGTTCTTGCCTTGGCCGACGTAGGACCCAGCGCCACGGGCGAGCGAGACTTTGATCAGAGCGGGGATCTGGATGGACTGCGTGTGCGAGATACCGGCCTTGGCGAACTTGTGCGTGGGTTGACCCCAGATGGTAGGAGGGCTGACGATGTACGAGTTGACATAGCCTGATTAACCCAGCCACAGGTTTAGCCGACGTTCGGCGAACAAACAAGCAAAATTATATCCTCACCGGATTTATCAGCGTCAATCAACAAGAGCTCGACGTTGCGGTGAATAGCTTCAGGGTCGATCGTGTCGAGTTGCTCGAGGTTGTCGTCGTACCAGATCTCGTCAGAGTAAGTGCCAACGGCCTTGTCAGCGACGACACCGGTTCCAGACTTGGGGATCCGCCTTATTCAGCGAGGGCATACATCAGAAAGAAGACCAACATACGATGTGAAGGAAGTGGGACTTGGCACCGGTCGTCTGGTAGCGTTTTTTCAAACCTTTCAGAGCAGACTGGGCCACTTCCATGCTGTCGGCATCAGCCTTGCGTCATTACCCACCAGTTATTAGCCTTCCTTAGCAACCCAATAAGACAGCAGGACATACCGCGTTGATGAAGTAGTCCGCTTCAGACGCCAGCTTTTCGAGCAGGGGAGCATCAGTCAGTGAACCGACGACGGTCCTGACGCCATACGCCTTGAGCTTCTTTGCCTTTTCCGCATTACGGACGAGAACCGTGACGGTATAGCTGCTGCTCTTGGTGTGGTCCACAAACGCAGCAAGGATGGAGCTGCCGGCATATCCTATCAAGGAGGGACACACGTTCAGGATCAATGCCAAGGACTCGGCGTTCAAAAGAGACGCACCAGTTGCACCGAGAATCAAGATGTTCTTCTTAACCATTTCGACAAAGGTTTTTTGTGAATGAACAAAAAGTAAAGTAAGAAAGGTGATGAGCGAAGGAGGACGAGTGCTGGGTTGACCAATTGGCGGACTGGAGGTCAAATATATACCAGTCGCCCGCTATACCGTCTACCAAATGCGGCATGCTGTGAATGTCACGGCTAGACGCAGGATGCTCGGGTAAATGGCACAGGCGAAGCGAAACCTGGCGAACATCCGAGGAACCCAGGGTTGATTTTCCATTTTTGGAAGGCGAGAAAGAAGCCGTGGACGTCGAATAAGAGAACAATAGCCTATGATGACAGCAGCGGTTAAGTCTTGACACTGCATTGCTCAGCAAGGTACGACAGCCCATGACGATGACTTCATTTTTGCGCGGAGCGAGGGTACGATGAAGATGCAGTCGCGCGCGCGAGAGAGACGAACGTGATGATAGGGACGGGACACATACAGAAAGGGAACGCGACTGTCGGCCGTGCACAGCTCCCAAATGCCATCTTCCCAAACCGCATTTGGACAGCGTGCCGTTGCGATCGAGTTTAAAACTCGCGGCGTCACAAATACTCCATAAGTATAACGGCTTTGTCATTTCCGTGTGTGGCCATTGAGTATCAGGCCAAGGACGAGGTGCGCTTCTCACGGAACTCAGGCCATGTGGATATGCGTATAGTAAAGGCGCGAGGCTACGCGTCGAGTAGGCGATTGGCACGGGCTCCGATCCATAACAGACCGATCTCCTTCCTTCTCGGTCAGGCCTGCTCCATCCAAGTGCTTTAGCTGTGGCGCTGCAGTATGATAGAACCCTCCTGTCCAGAACTATCAACGATTCCTTCGGATGCGTGGACTGGACGAGATGAAATGTACGTACGCACACGCCCCAAGTTGAAGTTGTTCATCCCATCCTAGCTTTCTTTCTCACAGGACCATGCGCATGACCACTCGTTCCTTGCCCGGCGCCGTAGGGACCGCTCCCGCTTAGACTTGCAAAGCTGGCGACGGAGCTGGGCTTGGAATGGGACTGACTGGGGCCAAAGGGGGCTTGTGCGCCTCCCATCACGTTATGGGCCCCGCCTTGGTGGGAGGTGTTCTGAGCAGGCTGAGGGACCATGGACGGAGCGTCATCCTGCGTGATTCGCCTCTGGGGAGGCAGCTGGGAGTGAGGTAAGCTGTAAAATGCGCTGCGGGCAAGCGTGGAATTGGATAACGTTTAAAGTTAGCCTTCATCAGAGAGAGGGACATGACGTAACGTACTTGCGCGTCGGTTTTGGGTCTTCCGAGAACCATCTGTGCCGAAGGGCTTCTCTTGCGGATAAGCGTCTATCGGGGTTGTACGCGAAGAGAAGCCGCAAGAGGTCGTACGCGAGCGGGTTGCGTAGCCGAGATTGACACCATTCATGTAGACGGTTCGGATAGCTGAACAGCCGCCGATAAGGGTGGATGCGTTTGAGAACCGAAATAGAAGGGCTCACTGGTCTAGGCGTTTCATATTTTGGTGTTCAGACATGTATATGAGATTTGGCCAGTCGTCTTTATCAAGAGAGATGAAAAATTCATGTGATGTGCGAAGTAGTTGTACGCTTACCGTCTGGTGTGCCGAGCACTTCGAAAATTTTGAGGACTTGGTCACGTTGGAAGGGCAAACCACCTGTCGTCTTCTTTCCCTCTATTTTGGCTTCTTCACCTTTGAAGATGGGTCTTAGGCTGGCTAGTTCCGCAAGAACGCATCCGACGGCCCAGCAGTCGATCGCTTTGTTGTAGTGCTTGGAGCCCATGAGTAGCTCTGGAGCGCGGTACCAGATGGTCACAACCACTTTGTCCCCTACGTGGAGGGATTGAAGGGGTTCGCAGACGAGGCGAGCGAGCCCCAAGTCGCCGATTTTGACGATTCCATTTGATGTGATGAGATGTTGGCAGGCTTGAGGTCACGGTGGAGGATATGAGATGAATGGAGGTATAATAGACCGTTGAGTAGCTGATAGATCAGGGATTTGAGGTTGGCAGGGGTATGGATGAGCGAAGTGTTTGGGAGTGGTGATGGATAAGTTGCTAAGGCGCAAGTGAGCAAGAAAG
Organism: Amanita pallidorosea; assembly: GCA_023014475.1. Classification (NCBI taxonomy): domain Eukaryota; kingdom Fungi; phylum Basidiomycota; class Agaricomycetes; order Agaricales; family Amanitaceae; genus Amanita; species Amanita pallidorosea. Next base: position 107,348 of record JAEBUS010000006.1, read on the forward strand.
AACGTTTCAAAGCTGACAAGAGGCGTACCAGGAAATCGTGCTCTGCATAGTCAAAGACCATATAAATTGATTTATCTTCTAAAATGACCTCCTTTAGAGCCACGATGTTTTCGTGGTTGATTTCGCGGTTGAGCTGGGTGTTGGGTGAGCTTTTTGCCAGGCGAGTGGTTGGTACTGGGACTTACGGCCATTTCTCTTATTGCGCTCTGGCTGATGCCAGTGTAAGTTGGGACGTCTCCCTCCTTGTCCGGTTTGAATTCTTGATTGCATAGAGGCTGGAGTGGTCGAGGCTCTGTGCCTTGTATACGCGTCCGTAAGTTCCTGAAGAGATGAAGCCCATGATGAAATAATTGGACTTGACTGAGCGTCTGGACGCCTCACGCCTGGCGCGGTAGACGTCCATGATGTCGCACGTCCACTCGTCCATGTGTGACATGCTGTGACTGACATTGCCGTCTTCCCTCCGCCGTCTCCAACGATGCCAGCGCACAAAAGCCCAAGTCCAGAAAGCTTCACATTTACCGTAGGCAAGCTCGGTGAGTGCTTCTCTGACAGAGCATCGCATGGAGAAGCTGATGCCACTCAGATGCGGGAATGGCCGTAAGCCGGTGACATTCAGGTCCAGAACTAGTCCAAACTTACGAGAGTTCAGATTCTTCTCGGCGAGCGCGCCCACTTGATTGAATTTCCGTCAATACTTCTGCCGCCTGGTGCGACGACTGGCTCTATCGTGAACATTTCCGTGAACCAAAACCATGCCGAAGAAAAGAAGCGGGACGCGGATTTTTGGGCGTTACAAGACGATATTATGCAGGAGTTTGGCCAGAAAAAACCCGTTCCTCCAAAACTGACTGTATGTGCGGCGTTTGGCTACCTGTCTCTGGCTGAGCTCTGGTTTTTATTCTAGCTGCGGCACGTCACTCAGACATCCGTCACCCTTGAATGGCCCCAACTCCAACTTGCTACCGCCAAGTTGCGATCCCTGGATATCTACAAAAATGGCCAACGGCTAGCATGTATACCCTCTGCTTTGACGAACACCTCTACGAAACTTTCCGGATTGGACCTTAATACAGAATACACTTTCCAGCTAATACTGCGGACGACGGCAGGCACGTACAACTCCAACTTGATTCGCGTCAAGACACATACCATGACGGATACATCCGGCATATCGGTGTGCTTTGGAAACGTTCAAGACGTTGTGCTATTGGAGAACTCCAAGATGGCATTGCAAGAGATGAAGGCCAAGTGGAGCGATAAGATCCAGATTGACACGACTCATTTCGTCTGCACAACCCCGCGGCCGTACCCTCCGCTGCTCAAGTTGCTGGTAACGCAGTAACGACGCCAGGCGTTGAGTACCAGCGGGCTTTGCAACTCAGTATCCCGGTTGTCCAGCCACACTGGATCTTGGCATGTCACAGTGAAAAAAAGTAGGGGCGGTGCAAGGTGTCATCACAACAAGCTAACACTATATTATATAGAATGATTCCGATAGCCTCATACTACCTCGGTGCAAGCCATCAACGCCGATGAGCGCCCAGCCCTTCGCTCGGCCTCAATCCATGTCGCAAGCTTCGTTACCCCGCACTCCACACAGCGCCACGTCGGTTTCGGGAGAGGGGCTGGCAACCGAGCATCGATGCCTGCGCCGTCTCGGTCACATACCGCCAGTCCCCGTCCTCGCAACACGTCTCTAGCCCTGAAACAAGAGCGAGAACGTCGCGGTTCGAAGCCACGCGGAGGAAGATGGGAAGCGGAAGAGGGCTACCAGATGAGTCTAACTCTAAGCGGAGGAGCGGGAATGGGGAGATGAACAAGGATTTCAAGTTTCCGCGTCTGCGCCTGCGTCTCCTCCCGAGTCGATGAGGAAGGGCCGGCGGCGCCTCGTGAGTTAGATTCGACAAGCTTGCCCAGCCGGCGTCTGCCAAGCCTATTGTTACGCCGTCGAGTATCGAGGTCCGCCGCCTCCTCCGGTGGAGAAGGAGCGGGTTCAGGCGAGTGTAGAGGATGGCGAGGACGATGTTGGAGATACGGTTGATATTCCACTAAATTAGGCTTTTAATAATATTTTACTTAAATAATTGACAAACTACATGAGGCGGCAAAAGTTCAAACTCCGGTATGGTCAATTCAAGCTCCGTTATGGTTAATACAAACTCCATTAGATCTCCGCTCTCTTAATTCAAACTCAGTCGGCCTAACAGCGCTGCGGCCAGTTCTTTGGTGTTGTTTCCACGCACTCGGCCTCTCCCCAATGACCACATGTCTTTCGCTCAGACTTCCGCCACCGGTTCTATGAAAATGCAAGAGGATGACGGTACAGAGCCTGAGAGCGGTCAGGTGCTCGAGCAGGCGGGCAATGGGCATGTCCTCCAAGAGCCGGAGGTTGACCTATGTGCCAAGAGTCAGGATGTGCCTGTGGCTCGTAATGCTGGATCTGAAGACGGTAAAGTAGGTGAAGAGGACGAGGAGGATGAGGAGGACGAAGAGCCGACGCTCAAGTACGAACGCATTGCTGGCGCCGTTCCGGAATTGTTGAAGAAGGACTCCGCCTCCGCCCTGGCCATCGTGAATAGGACCATGGTACGTCGGATTCACCTCGTCTTTCTATGTTCGTTTTGCAATTGGGAATTCTCATGTCTTTTTGTCTGACTGAGCGCAGGCTTTGGGCACGCATGCTGGCATTGTCCATGTCCTCGACCTCGTAGGCAAGCGGATTAAATCGTACAAGCCTCACATGGCATCTATCGTCGATATATCCATGGACGCCACAGGCGACTTTGTTGCCACTGCATCGATTGACGGTGTGTTTCCACATACACTATTGTGCATCCTATTGTGGCTGACTGACTGTCCCCCGCCGTATCGCCGTTCATTCACACCAGGACAGGTTGTCATCCACTCTTTATCCACTCCCGAGTCCTACCGCTTCGACATGAAACGGCCCATGCGCACAGTTGCGATGGAACCCAATTTCGGCAAACGAAGTTCTCGAGCATTCGTCTGTGGTGGCTTGAGTGGCAAATTGGTTTTGAGAGAGCGAGGATGGATCGGACATAAAGAGACCATTTTGCATGTTGGTGAGGGGCCTATATGGCAGGTCAGATGGAGGAGCAAATTTATGCCTGGGCTGACGACTTTGTGCGCTAATTTTCCCTTTTCTCCTCATTCTCGCTTGGGCTTAGTATCTGTACAGGGCGTCAAGATCTACGACACTCAGTCCCAAACGCGCTTCGGAACCATTGAAAGGACAGCAAACGATCCACGTGCCGACCTGTTCAAGTGTTCGCTATTCTGGCAAGACGACTCGACGCTCCTCGTCGGATGGGCAGACGCCATCAAAGTCGCCCGCATCCGCGCACGACAACGATCGTCCGCCGTCAACCCGGCCATGGCCAAAACGTACCCATACGCCGTCGAAATCACGGCCCATTTAAAACTGGACGCGATGATCGCCGGTCTGGCCACTCATCCTCTACCGAACCACGGAGCCCGCAAAGCCGCCCATAGCACCCAGAACCACCACCTCCTCCACCACTTTCACAACCATACCCGTTCTCCTACGACGCTCACCGAGCCTGACCGCCTTCCGAGCCCCGCACCTACATCCGCCAGCAGCCTGGCCAGCCCCACACCAAAGCTGCCAACGAGCACAAGCGGACACTCGCGATACGCCTCCAGCGGCTCCATGTACTCGCACCTCTCCTCGTCGTCCTCTTCCCCCGCTACTGCTGCTGGCCCTGGCCCTCCTATCCCCGGCCGTCCCGCGTCTCCCGCCCCGTCCACGGGGACCTCGCAAACGCGCTTGCAGCTACCGTCGTCGCACGCGATCACGGCGTTCCTCGTGATAGCGTACACGCCTCCGGAGCGGTTCGACGACGAGATGACGGAGGACCGGGCGAGGCAGGCGCGCAAGGTGGCGGAGAGGCCTGAGGTGCGGATCGTGTCAAGGGCGGGGGAGGAGCTCGTTGCGGATGCGCTCGGGGTGGTGAATTTCCATGCGTGGGGGTGTAACGATTATACGCTGGTTGAGGTGGGTCCGGTGTCCAGTCCGGCTTCAAGTCTGGCTTCTAGTGCGGCTTCGGCTTCGGCTTCAGCTTCGGGTATGGGTACGGGTTTGAATTCGAGTGGAGGAAGATGTTATGTCGTGATGAGTCCGAAGGATCTGGTGTTGATCATGCCGAGGGATAGGAGAGACCATATTGGGTGGTTGGTGGAGAGGAGGCGGTATGAGGAGGCTTTGGAGGAGGCGGAGGTGCTCGAGGCTGAGATGGCTGAGATGGCTGAAGCGACTGTGACGAGGGTGACGGCGGCAAAGGCAAAGGCGAACGGGATCCATGAAGAGCAAGACGCGGAGAAGCCTGCTGTGGATACAAATGGCGACGTGGAGGAGCCCAAAGACCCGTTGAGTGCTTCTGAGATTGGCCAGATGTATATCGAGTATTTGATCGGTCAAGGTGCGTTTCTGTTCATCGAGGCAGGACTCTTTTTCGACATGGAATAATAAATAGGTGAATATGAAAAGGCGGCGACGCTGTGTCCTCAGGTGTGCGGGCATGACGTGAAGAGGTGGGAGGATTGGATTTTCACGTTTGCCGAGCGGAGAGAATTGCAGACGGTGATACCCTACGTGCCCATCGATGCCCCGACGCTTGACAGAGTGGTGTACGATATGATACTTGGTCACTTTCTAGCTCACGATCATCAGGTGCGTCTTTTCATCCCTTTTCAGTCAAGAAAGGCTGACAATGGATCCCACAGGCACTCCTTCGAACAATAAAGGAATGGCCTAGAGATTTGTATGACATTACTGCCGTCATCTCGGCTGTCCGTTCAGAACTCGACAAGCTATTCTCCGCTTCCCCCACCGCTTCGCCCTCCCCGTCAACGACACTGCTGATGGAGTGTCTCGCAGAACTGTATACTATCAATCGTCAGCCCGGAAAAGCACTCCCTTACTTCCTTCGACTCAGGCGACCAAACGTGTTTGACTTAATCAGAGAGAACAATCTCTTCACTGACGTTTCTGACCAAGTGCTGCTACTAGTCGAGTTTGATAATGAGCTGATGGCGAAGAGGAAGGAGGAGGGAAATGCCATAGACCCGTTCAAAAGCGAGGCGATCGCGCTGCTAGTTGACAATATCCATTCTATTCCGGTCAGTTGTTGCCATGAGTGATACCGAGGGGAAAACGTCTGACGTGTTTCTTTACAGATAACAAAAGTGGTTGAACAGTTGACAAGGAAGACCTATTATCTCTTTCTATATTTGGATGCGTTGTTTATGCAGGATGCCCAATTAGTTTCTGATTTCGCTGACATGCAGGTGGGTCACCAGCAATCTGTCTTTGGCAACATGTAGCTCAACGTGATGATAGGTTAAGCTCTATGCTGATTATGCACTACCACGTCTTATCGATTTCCTCCGTGCGAGCAACTATTATAATCTGGAACAAGCTTTTGATGTTTGTAAGGAGAAGGATCTGGTCCCGGAGATGGTCTTTTTATTGGGCAAAATGGGAAACAACAAGCAAGCTCTAACGTTAATTATCGAGAGACTCGGCGATGTACACCGGGTACGTCCTCACGTTACATCTTGACACGGTTATCGTCCAACCCCGTACAGGCCATTGATTTGCTAAAGAGCAGAATGATGACGACTTGGGAAGATCTCCTAAAGTACTCGGAGACTCGACCTGGTACGTAATCTTCGTTATCGTTTTTGTCGATCACCTCGTCGTTGACTGCCCTCTCCTATCGCACGCAGCCTTCATCCGCGGCTTGTTGGAGAACGTTGGCGCTGAAATCAGTCCGATCAGGCTCATCCGGCGTATCAAGAATGGGCTGGAAATCCCCGGTCTCAAAGATGCACTCGTCAAGATCCTCCAAGATTTCCATCTACAGATATCCCTATTGGAGGGGTGCCAGACGATCCTCAACGGGGACAGCGCCGAGCTCTCACGCAAGTTGCAGCGCGGCCAGACTGGCGGCTTCTTCCTCACAGGTAGTTTAGCACGGACTCCTATTTTCCAGTTGTGTTAATGTTGACACCCACAGCGAAGACGGTATGCCCCGTGTGCGCGCGGTCCTTCCAGGAGACGCCGAATTCGCTTGTGATTCTGTATCTCTGTCGCCATGTGGTCCACGTCCACTGTCTAAGCGGGAGCGATCGACTTCCGCCCCGGCCCGATCCGTCATTGCGCGCCACAGCGCGGGAAATCAACGGGAAGATCGCGTAGTGAGTTATCTTGGCATTCTGTTTCTCGCGTCTTCGACATGTTCGCCTTTTAGCGAATCCATCATTCGTGCAAGAATTGGCCGAGGATGTCCAGTATGTCATGGCAGGCACGAAGAAGAGGCACGGACATGAAATGTATTGTATCTACCCCATTTCTTTCTTGCTTATAGTTGCCAGTGCGTTATGTGTATTACCGACATTGTTACCCTGTTGATTTGATACCCCAATGGATCTGAATGGTATCGTTCTGCTGCTCCACGAATGACGAAGCCGTACTTGGAGCCTTGTATCTATCCTATTCCCTCCCCTTTCTCTGCGCGCAGGACCCTATTCCCGAAGTGGAGCGTATAGGGTGAGCTCTCCGACTCTTAAGCAGCGTCAGGGTCAGTCGAACGGTACTGTTGCCCTCTCATCCCAAAATGTCATCACGCACATTCAAGTCTTGGTATACCTTGATGCTCGTCTTCGCCTTGGCCACCCTGCCTCAGGTTACGCAGGCCGCCACACCATGCACCTCGGAATATTCCTTGACCGTGTATGCTGGATATGTGCGTAATGTTTATTTTCCCTCCATTGTCTCTAACTAAACTGGTCGCATCAGTGTGTTTGCAAAAAAGGTTCCAGCATTGTAAGAGCTATTGTGAATCCATTGGAGACTCGTTCTTGATCCTCCCTCAGCTATATCCTAATCCGGCATGCACGTACACAGTGGACAAGAATTCTTGCAAGGTAAATAGGATCCTGACCGTCTCCTCATCGACTTAATTCTCTGCCTAGGCAACGTGCCCAACCGGCACCCCGTCACGGCGGCGTCGGCAAGTTCCCCAGGTATTGTTCAATGACGATGGCTCGGTAAGAGACATTCCATATTTTCGTAACCCCCTAATTGTAAACGGGTCAGATTTCCAATTGTCCGCATGGATTAGTATCGTGCCCGATATCCGACTCGCCCAGGTCACGTCACGAGTGCGTAGATATCAAATCGGATCTCTATAACTGCGGGGGATGTGCGGCGACGGGTAAAGGGGCAGTTTGCGGCAACGAGCGAGGTGTACGCACGGTGTCGTGTGATGGCGGTAAATGCCGTATTCGTGCGTATAATATCGGCTTGCACTCCTAATCTCCACACTAATTACTGTCCTGCTCTAGACTCGTGCCGTAGCGGGTATATTTTGGATTCGCACGCGCACACATGCGTTCATAAACACTTTTGAGGGACATTGAAGTTGGATTAGATTAGATTTTGGACATTATGTACTCTGATTATATGCCTTCTCCTAACCTATGGCTCAAAAGTATTAGATTAGTTAGCCTGTGCCTTTCCTTACCCGCTTTGTGTTTATTTTGAATGCATCCATATGCCGTCACTGCTCTGTTCTGATTATGTAAGTACCAGTGCCAATTCTAGCCTGCAAACAAATGCCATTTTTAAGTGTTCATCCATGAGACTTGAATATTAATCCGACGCCAACTATACGTGGATCATCAAATCGGCAAGAAGTGTTCTATTACGTGCGCCAAATTTTCCTTCCTTGCTCGCATTCACGCATTTATCCGGCTTTTGGGTATTGCTGAGAGACATCAAGTTGAACATACATTCATATATTATCACGTTGACACACGGTATAAAGGCTCACCTCATGATCCCATCTGCACCGGAGCCGGTCTCCTGCTTCTATTCCCCTACAACTTCCACTTCCCTGTTGTAGCTGAAAACCCAGCATTTTTGCCCTCTCATGACCGTCTTCGTCAACGCGTGCTCGGATACGTACGTGCATGAACTAGACGAGGTCCGACCAGATACCCTTATTGGACCAATACAATAAGCCCGGACAGGGGATTATTTTGGTTGCATTCTATGATTCGGCCATATATATATATATTCTAACTGTCTCGTTCGTAGGATCCAGGTGCGCTCCGAAGAGGCTTTCTCAAGAGGGCAATCCATGCGGTTGTTACCTAGGGAAAGTCCAATGAAATATATCTTGTCGCTCCGATGTTAAACCACTGGCCCAATATGTCCCTTCCAGCAGGTTGGTGGTTGGTGGCACGGGAATAACCCACGTTGGAGCTCCTTACAATATCCACAAGTATAGGATCCGACTTTCACACGACGCAGGTCGAAAATGGTTAAAGCCTGGTGCATTGGAAAACCAAAATGCGGAATGGAGCCAGTTTCATGCCACTACCCAAACGGCAGCCAGGAGAGGAAAGCCATGATGATCTTTTGCTTACATCGCATTTTATTTATTCCATCTACAAAAAGTCTGATTGCTGGTCAAGCCTCGCCAGGCGGGATCAGGCCATTCCAGGTCTGGTGAATTTTGCTCGGCTTGGTGAGAGTTGACCAGGTTCGGAATTCTGACCAGCACTGCTCTCGCTGGCGAAATTTGCCCTGATGGTATACGTTGGCCAGTTCTCGCCAGGCAGTTTAAAGGTTGACCATCACATTTTTATTTATTTATTTATTTACTACATTTCTTGTTGTACAAAAAACTATTGATACATGTACAAAATACCCATTTCCCTGATTTCCCCGTTACACGATTTAATGGCATTACAACAGTTTTGCACACCTTCTGCAGCTATTGCCCTTTGCCATGCTTTCTTCACAATTCCCTCTGTAGACTCAGAGTGGGCGTTTCTCAACAGGCTGACTGAACGCAATGGCACATTTCTGAGTTGCCGCATGACATTAGTTTGAACTGTGCTATGAGCGTGGGTACTTATTGATGGGATCACTGGACGCAACATCACGTTTCCAAAGAGCTGAGGTGAAAGATGGGCTGGACGAGCAGGGGTGCCAGGCAATGTGAGCAGGGAGACGAGCGCAGCGATGAGGGAGCAGAGGGGCAAGTGTGATTGGCAGCAGGGGCTGTTGACGAGGTGGGTGGCACCAGGGGATGTTGACGAGGTGGGTGGCACCAGGGGATGTTGGAGGAAGAGCCGAATGTCAGTTTTATAGTGCATATAGTCACTCATTTTACTCAACTTTGTTGGCAAATGGCAAGCAGAGGGCCAGACGTGGGCTGCGGGCATCAGCAAGTAGTGGCAGCAGTGGCCCCAGAGTTGCATCGGTGAGTGATCGGGGGTCAGGTGAGGAGCGGCAGGGTTTGAGACGAAGGGAAGGAGAGGAGGGAGCAGGCAAGCAAGCAGCAAACAGCAAAGGAGCCAGCAGGTGAGCGATCAGGAGAAGCAGGCGAGCGAGGTAGGACTGAGCAGGCGAGCGGGCAGACGAGGGAAGGGGGTAATCAGGCAGGATACAAGGAGAGAGGGAGCGGCGACAGCTGAACGTGAACTTATAATAGGTTATATGCGTGAGGGGGGTCAAATGGACTTGAAACAAATTTTCATTGGAAGCCCAGCTACTAATTTCATACGACATGGTGAACTACACCAGGTGCGGAGGTACTGTCACCAATCCCGGCGAGCGCTGGTCAGAGCGCTGCCAGTCCTGGCAAGGTTCGCCAGCTACTTCCGACTTTTTGTAGATGCACTGTTACGGTGCAAGTTTTTACATACGGCGTGGCGAACTTGGCACTGAAGTACTGACAGGCGGGCGGCCTGGTGAGACTTCGTCATGCTTGGTGAAACTTTCATAATGCCTGGCGAAACTTCATAACGCCTGGTGGTGATTTCGCCAGGCTTGGCGAACGCTGGTCAAAGCCTTACCAGACCTGGCGAACTTCACCAGTGTTTTGACTTTTTGTAGATGTCATTTGTGTAACCAACTCTGTTGCATAGCTCTTGAAACACGATTCATGTTGTGCTTGCATTGGGTTCTGATCAATTGGATTTAGTGTTTGACCTTGTTTACAGTGAATGCATGCTATTCAGGGAGTGGCGAGGCTTATCGGAGCATCCAGATATTTATCCATGGCAAATCTATCCAAGCGCATTTTGAACGATGTGAGCGACGAAGAGAGGGAAGGGTGGAGTGGCGTACTTGCAGGTCCTTATTCTCCGGAAGATTATCGAATGCCATTTGAAGATTGAAATGGTCGAGGCAAGGGTCCCATGCGCTCAACTATCGCATGTCTCTGTTGACTATTACTGATGTTTAAAGATCAAGGAGTGCTCAGTGTCGGTTCAAGCAACTCCTCTAACGGAAACGGCCTTTATTCTCCAGCTCCACATTGTAGACTTAGCATTGGAGTGGAGGGAGCCTCAATTCTTGGCGGTACGAAATTTACATGGTAATCATCTCCGTATGGATCTCACCACCTTATTACAGACGCACACTATCGAAGAAAATGAGTGTGCCCCCCACCACGTCAATTGAGATAATATTGTCATCATCCAGTGGCTGCCTCGCCAAGGTCGAACCTGATCAGACTTTGCCATGACCAGTCGCTCGTCAAATGTCTGTTTTCACTTATCCCCATGCTGCACTGATGTTCGTATTCTGGCGCGTTTAGGCACCGTTTCATTGTCTTTGAAGCAGGCGTAAGAAGACGCTAAGAAGTGATGGAAACTAGAACAACAGTCTTGGCCCCACGTTTGGTTGGATACAAATACCCAGCGAGGCGAACCGTTGAACCCCATCATACAAAGTCCAGAGATTGTGGCGCAGATCAGGCATGCTTTTGATGTGGTTGGACGCGATACACAACCGAAGAAACACATCCAAAAAACAAGTGGAACCTTTCTCCAACGCTAGCCAGTATTAACGAAAAGCGTCAATTGCCTTGAACGAATCAACAAACACTTCTCGAGTCCCTGAACCATCAATGTGCATATGGCCTAGACGTAGAGCACCGATGCGGAGAAATAGAGAGAGGATCATCAGCTCTTGCATTCAATGTTTTCAACTGCGCTCAGGGGTTTATGATGTTGCTGAGCTGTATCCTTAAGACCTGAATTGAAGCTATCGCCCCAATGAAGGCTGAGAAACACCTGAGGCGGGGAACCTGGCGGTGTCACTGCAAGGTGTAGCTGTTGTGTTGCCAGTGGTGGCGGAGGCCTGGTTGTGACCCATGTCACAGCACATTGGAAGTAACGTGCGTGACAATGATTATAGGTTCCGACAACACCCGCGTGGGCTTTTGATGATGAGTGATTGTCTGGGTGCCAAGTTCAGTCAATTGCTGTCATGCACATACATGGGTCGGAACAATTAGTCACAAAGTGACCACTTGGCACACAGTTCAATGATCAATGAGTATGCCGATGTGTCCACGACGGCTGGTGTGACATGCGTGACATCCAGCCTTTCGTCTTGACTACCAACAACGCGCACACATTGCTGCTACTATCACTGCGTAACTTCTCATCTTCGTTTATAATAATGTGTCGATGGCTGATTTTTTTCCGATGTGCATTCAAATTTCAATAATGACGACAAACCGGAACAATTGCCTCGTTGATTGCAAAGTCAGGTTTCTTCTCCGATGCACATGGATTCACTGTGGAACGAGGAGAATTTACAGAAGTTCATGGGAATCAAGTATGTTTGGGCTTTCATGTAAATTTTCAAAACATACTATGCTCCCAGGTTGTCCAACATATATCATAATACAGCCCCAACCCTTCAACTCTACAGCTCTAATCTTTGACACCTAGGAAAACATCCTAGTAACCATGTTCACAGTCGTGACGGTCCTCAACAAAGTTGAAGGGGATTTTTCCTGATGCAAAAAGGGCAGAGAAAAATCATTTCTCTTGATTGCAGGCTCTTCATTTGATAATAGTTGACAACCTGGAGCATAGTGATTGTTGAATAATTTACATGAAAGCCCAGAACATACTTGATTCCCATGAACTTCTGTAAATTCTCCTCGTTCCACAGTGAATCCATGTGCATCGGAGAAGAAACCTGACTTTGCAATCAAACGAGGCAATTGTTCCGGTTTGTCCGTCATTATCTGAATTTGAATGCACACGGAAAAAATCAGCATCGACACATATTATAACGAAGATGAGAGTTACCGCAGTAGCAGCAATTGTGTGCGCGTGTGGTAGTCAAGACGAAAGGCTGGATGTCACGCATGTCACACCAGCCGTCGTGGACACATCGGCATACTCATTGATCATTGAACTGTGCCAAGTGGTCACTTTGTGACTAATTGTTCCGACCCATGTATGTGCATGACAGCAATTGACTGAACTTGGCACCCAGACAATCACTCATCATCAAAAGCCCACGCGGGTGTTGTCGGAACCTATAATCATTGTCACGCACGTTACTTCCAATGTGCTGTGACATGGGTCACAACCAGGCCTCCGCCACCACTGGCAACAAACACTCACTTGCAGTGACACCGCCAGGTTCCCGCCTCAGGTGTTTCTCAGCTTCATTGGGGCGATAGCTTCAATTCAGGTCTTAAGGATACAGCTCAGCAACATCAATAACCCCTGAGCGCAGTTGAAAACATTGAATGCAAGAGCTGATGATCCTCTCTATATTCTCCGCATCGGTGCTCTACGTCTAGGCCATATGCACATTGATGGTTCAGGGACTCGAGAAGTGTTTGTTGATTCGTTCAAGGCAATTGACGCTTTTCGTTAATACTGGCTAGCGTTGGAGAAAGGTTCCACTTGTTTTTTGGATGTGTTTCTTCGGTTGTGTATCGCGTCCAACCACATCAAAAAGCATGCCTGATCTGCGCCACAATCTCTGGACTTTGTATGATGGGGTTCAACGGTTCGCCTCGCTGGGTATTTGTATCCAACCAAACGTGGGGCCAAGACTGTTGTTCTAGTTTCCATCACTTCTTAGCGTCTTCTTACGCCTGCTTCAAAGACAATGAAACGGTGCCTAAACGCGCCAGAATACGAACATCAGTGCAGCATGGGGATAAGTGAAAACAGACATTTGACGAGCGACTGGTCATGGCAAAGTCTGATCAGGTTCGACCTTGGCGAGGCAGCCACTGGATGATGACAATATTATCTCAATTGACGTGGTGGGGGGCACACTCATTTTCTTCGATAGTGTGCGTCTGTAATAAGGTGGTGAGATCCATACGGAGATGATTACCATGTAAATTTCGTACCG
>JAEBUS010000006.1:120612-147737 GCA_023014475.1 Amanita pallidorosea
ACGGAACTCCACTCAGAAGTTTTCTGTTGAATTCCGTATTCCATTCACGTCCGGCTTGTTTTAATCCGTTATAAGCTCTTAAATAAATTACAGATCCTATGTGTGCCATCTTCGAATCCGTCCGGTTGTTCCATAAACAACCGTTCGTGTATATGTCCGTTAAGGTACGCGCCCTTGACGTCCATTTGACGCATTCTCCAGGATTTTTGTACCCCTTCGGCTATTAACCGCGGATCGTTTCGAGACGAACAACAGGTGCATAGGTCTGGTTATAATCGGTACCTGGGATCTGTGAGTAACCTTTCGCCACTAAGCGCGCTTATAATTTAATGAGTATTCCTTCCTATTTATATTTCTTCACAAACACCCATTTATTGCCAATAGGCTTTCGATCGTGCGGCGGTTCAACTAATTCCAAGTTCCATATCTTTTAATTGTTTCAATTCAGCCTTGATGGCTTTACGCCATTCAGGCCATTCATCTGACATTTTAGCTTTGCAAGTGATTTCGGGTTCTCGTTAGAACCTTCTGTGTCAATGCATGCCATTATTTATCAATTCATCAACAGGAATAAAACTGTCTTCCTCTTCTTGAAAAATAGCAGCTAATTCCGGTCCAATATCCGGATCATTTAATTTATAATAATCCTGAATAATATGTGGACGTTTGGTACGACGAGGTTTTCGTCTAATTGAGAAAGTTTTCTTTTAACATGTTTCTCAGTGCTTGTCGCATCTTTTCAATACTTGTTGCATCATTTTTTTCAACGCTTGTTGCGTCATGATCCCATTCCTCCCCTTCGCTATGAGCAATGAAGGAATAATTATGGGTGAGTTTTACTTGATGCGTTTTGAGCGTCGTAATAATATATACTAGAATTTTCATCATTAAAACCCATAAAAATATGTTTTAGGCTTTTGGTGCTAGCTTTGATTGTGTTGGCGGATCTTGTAGTACCATACCGGTGCGCCAAATTCATAAAAATGAGCAACATTTGGTTTTTTATGCAGCCATAGTTCGTTTATGGCGTATTAAATGGACGCGCTTTAGTATAAGCACGATTGCGAAGGTACACAGCATGCTTTACAGCTGCTGTCCATAAAAATTGAGGTAATTGACGCGCAAATAGCATAGCATGCATTAATTCTATTAATGTACGGTTCATGCGCTCCGCAACACCATTTTGTTGCGGTGAATGTGGAGCTGTAGTTTATATTAATTCCTTGTTCTCGACACCAAGTGAGTAATTTTTCATTAATATATTCTTTTCCATTGTCACAACGAATGCGTTTGACATTTGTATCATGTTGTTTTTCAACATTTACTAAATATTCCAATCAGATACTCTGATGTTAAAGATTTATCTTTTATAGGTTGTACAGTAATGTGTCTGCTATAATCGTCGACACATACGAGTAAATAACGATTTCCTCCAATGGAGGTTGTCGTACTTGGTCCCCAAAGGTCACTGTGCGCAATTCGCCAGGAAATTTAGCATTGACCTTATGAGTTTTAGGAAATGCAATTCTCATTAATTTTGCGGCTGAACATGCGCCGCAATCAGAAATTTTAGTGCGTGTATTTATGTTTAAATTGTTTACTAATCCTTTTTCGTATAAATACTTATCGAGAGACACTAATGTGTCCATATCTCCGATGCCAATCGTCCCATGAGGACGGTTCTTTATTCAAAACAACATAGGTATTTTCCGAAAATTTTGGTACAACATTTAACTTATATAGTTGATATGTAGCTCTCCGGTTGCAATCAAACATTATCTTTATTATAAAGATATATGCGTTGATTGCTTGTCCTGGTCGAGCCACCTTGTATATCAAGGCGTGTTGTGGAAACAAGATTACTGGTTGCTGATGGTACGTATAATACGTCCATCAAATATATTTCCCTATTAATTTTCCCAATGTGGGAGATTAGGTGTACAGTTCCACGTCCATAAGCTTGGACTTGTAAACTGCCTACACCATTTATCATTTGTAAGTGTGCTTGGTAATTAGTTAATATATTTCGTTGATTCGTTATATGAGATGTTGTCGCAGAATCCGAATACCAATAATAAAAGGAATCGGTGCTGTTTGCATCATTCTCGACTACATTTACATCGTCGCCAAATATCTCCGTAATTTTAGACGTTTCAGCGACGTCAATATCTGTCATAATACGTGCGGTCTCCTTTTTACCGTGTTTATATCTGCCTCTTTTCCCTTTTTCGTCCAACAATCTTCGACTTTATGGCCGAATTTATTGCAATACCCACACTTGGGTTTATCTTTAAATCGACACTTGCTAGTGTCGTGATTATTGCGACCGCATGTAGCGCATGACGATCGCGATAACTCGTTGAATTTTTGTTTCTTCAGAATAGAGGGCTTCGAAGTCTGACATACAACCTCGGTAGCGCCTTGAGATTGATGGCGTCGATCTTCGTTCCGAATCTCCATAATAAGTTGACCAACAGTGAAAGGGATTCTGACGAGTTCTGTGACTGTACCGACTGTCGTGTTGATCCATTATTCCACGACGACGTAGAGAACCTAAAATGTGAAGTTTAAACAGATCATCCGTCATTTCCCATCCTAGCATCTGCAACTCGACTCGATACTCCTTCAATTTGTTCATAGCGAGACCAAATTTTCATCTTCCTGGGCGCACTTAATCCAGAATTCACGTAAAGTGAGTATGTGTGCGACGATGCCGTGGGTTGATTGGCTTCTCGTTAAAGCTTGCCAAATCTGGCAGATGTTGCCGCAACCCCATCGGTACCTCTCTTAGGTACGTGCATGATTTGTTCATGCCTATAGCAGTGACTATCATCGTAGCGACGGCTCTATCAATTTTTCGCCAAGCGCGTGCCTCGACCGGGTTGAGGGATGGATCGGGTTTCTCGACAGTACCTGTAACAAAACTATATGTGTTGCAGGCATCCAGAATAAAGAGCATTCGCTCTTTCCACGTCAACCAATTGTTGGCGTCTAGCTTTACCATTTTCTGTACAGCTGAAGTGTACTGTGCTATGATCTTTGGATCATATTCATCGTAAAGCGAGTGATTCTCGTCATTCGGCAAAGGGGCAGGCGCTGAGGGCACGGACGTGGCAGTAGTCGAAACGGCAGACGGAGGAACAGCAGGAGCAGGAGCAGGGTCCATGGGAACGTCGGCTTGATTACCGATGTCACTTTTGCTATAAATAGTTGAAGTGCTTGTGAGGTTGTTTTAGAGCGCAGGCTCGGGGCCCATAACCTATTAGCTTTCGCGTGAACGAATACGGAAGTAGCCGGTGAACGTGAAAGCGATAAACAATGACGGGAGGACGGTGTGGTTAGACTGACGCAGATGGAAGTAGTGCGGAGCCGTGTCTTAAATTAGAACAAGGCACTCGAACCTAATATACACGCGTGTTCTATTTGAACCTCCGTTTCTATTGTTTATGTAAGCGCGCTCGGACGTATCCGACGCTCGCCCACGTCAACAGATGAGACAACTAGGGTCCACGAACCTTGCAGAATTTGGGAAGGCAAAGTGCACTCGGGAGCAGTACAACCGCTATGTCCAGCGAGGGAAAGAGTTCCTGGAAGCCTATGTGCAACAGCGACAGGAGTCTATGGTGTCCATGAAGGACTATGAGACAGATGCCAAGCTTGATGACGAAGTGCTGGCTAAGGCCTTTGACGTACCACCAAACAGGCTTTCCACTGTAGGACTGGAATTGTTCCTGATCCAGAAATGCCTTTGTGATGGGTGTGGACATGCCACAGGCATCTCTATCCATGCAGCATTTGCGTGGTACTGGGATAACATGTAAGCATGCAGCAGACCAATTCATGACCTGCATGATCAACTCACCTGGATAATCCAAAAGGGATGGAGACCACTACTGCGGCCTTACAAGTATGATCCTGTGGAAGACAAGGTTAGCGGCTGTCCAGCTCGAGGAAGAGAATTTCGTCACTCCTCAAATCATTCAAAGCAAAGGGGGGGGCTGCTGGTACAAGACGAAAGCATGCGGAGCCGCTGACCATTGAGGACCTGTCACAAATCATCAAATGGTCGGAAACCCTGTGTCCCCCAGAGATGCTCTTAAAACTGGCCCGAGAATCACATACTCAAGCACTGGTGACAAGGCATGCTTTCATGCGTGCCTTCATGACGACTGCATTCACGCTTTGGACAAGGTGCGTGTCTGAGTTACCTTTGTCACTGATTTCAAATCGTGCAAAACAGGAATTTTGAACTTTGCACACTGCGCTTTGAGAATATATCAGAGGACTTTAGGCACCCACCATACAACCTACCATATTTCAAAGTGAATATTGTCAATCGCAAGGGATGGCTCAAGAAGGTGAATCAGGGTGCTGACAGGACTGAGGACGGCCCCTTGGAAAGTGCGTCACAGCTCCAATTTCATGACGAGACTCAGTTTCTGACCTGATGGAGAGTAGGCAGGACATACAAGATATTTGAGCAAGAAATACATGAAATTGACATGTATGCACACCTCCATGCCTGGCACAAGCATCTTAAGATGCGTCTGGGTCATGCACCAGAAGGGAAAGCATATGTCTTCCCTCTTCTCTCTGTGGCTGGGGATCTACACATCCACAGTGAAATGTCATATGAAAAGGCACATTCACTCATTGCCACCTTTGCGGCAGAGGCCGGGCTTGAAAAGAAGTTCACAACACATTGCTTTCGCCGTGGGGGAGCCCAATACCGCTTCATGTATTCCCCACTCGGTGAGCGCTGGTGTCTGAACATGATCTGTTGGTGGGGTGGTTGGGCTGAGAACGAAAAGGTGAGGTGCCCGAGTCATTGATGGGAAAATATCTGAACTGATATGGCAAATCACTGATGGCAGACCGATACACTTGTGCGCTATCTCGTCAACTCATTGCAGTCCCAGGAGAACAGCTACGACTGGACCCACATCGGAAGGATCGTAACAAAAGCTTTATGGGTGAGCATCAATTGATGCAGGCAGCTACCCTCAATCATATCAAGGTGCTGGAATCTACACTACTGAGTGCCATCCAAGCTGCCACCCACTCTCCACAGGCTTTATCGATGCCACCAAACAACACCATAGTGGTGCCGTTGGCCCCACGGGACAACAATAGCCTTCATGTCATTGCATCTCCATCCTGCAATCGGACTTCTTGTTCCAGTTTCTGTGGGAACGTGAAACTAGCTGAGTCTCCGCCATGCAGACGGTCTGAGTCAACAGCCTGCTGGGTCTATGTCATTCCAGACCTGGGCCCTGGCGAGTGGAAGAAGGCAGTACACCAATGGCACTGTGGGGACCCATCAATCCAGCTGCAAGCACTCAAGGACTGGCCAGCGGAGGAATGGGAAGGTCGAAAGAAGAATCGGATGGGCTCGAAGCGAAGGGTTAGGTGCCTCATTGCAGAAGAGTATGAGCGGTATGTACATGCTCATTTGTAGCCTGTAGGCAAGCTGACAATATTGCTGGCCTAGATATAACTCAGACGACACAGCGTTCATGAATGCCTACCCAGAGGCAGGCTGCACCATCACTGCCCTTGTGAAAGCCATCCGCTCACAGCAAGGGTTACAGCGCAACAGCCACAACGGCACTCCAGAGGAACGGGACAGCAGGCTGGACGATGCCAAGTAACCTTGAAACCACCTCACACCGTAGGTAAGTAAAATTTTCAGTGAGCAGTTTTTTTGACGGGCACACCGGTATCGTTATTAATTGTCAGTAGTCATAAGTTCATAATTTACATTACAATTTGTGTAGTAAAGTACTGGTACAGGTCTGGAAATAATAACAGCGTGAACGAAGAACTTGTGGTCTGATGACAGAGACAGTTCAATTGTGACAGTAGCGCGGGTGCAAGGGAGTAGGGAGACAGTTTGCGACAGTAGCGCGGGTGTAATAAACTGATGGCTTGAGAAAGTATGCGAAATTGGTCGTCGAAAGGGAGGGAAGAACACCAGAGTTACTGTTGGGATTTGGGACTGCGTGACCAATTTGTCGGCCGGTTAATCATTCATCAAAAGGAAGGGAAGAACACTATTGAAACAAGAACAGCAGCGCAAAGCCATTAGCTAAGTAAGGTTCCAATTACTTACATTGTTAGCTAAGGTTGCCTTATACTAATGTTGTTAGTTGTAAAACTAAGGGGATAGTCACTCAGAACGCCCTCCTTATATGCATTTCAGAAACCCTAACCTAAGTACAGTGTAATCTACCTATTACATAATATCGGTCCCTAAAATGAGTCATTCTTAGTCTTCATCTATTTATATTCCTTCTATGATGTTCCATATGACATCATTTCCTTCTATATGACATTGTATGAGTCATATGACTCAGTGTGAGTCATTTATGAGTCATAAACATGAGTCATTATGACTAATCATGAGTCATTGTCATGAGTCATTGTGACTACAAATGAGTCATAAGTATGAGTCATTATGACTAATCATGAGTCATAATCATGAGTCATTATGACTATAAATGAGTCATAATTGTGAGTCATAATTGTGAGTCATAAGTCACATGACTAATATTATATAAGCTATTTATGATTAAATATGAAACACTTAATTAATAGTTATTCAATCTTATCTAATAGATAAGATATAGATTAGATATAGATTAGATATAGATTAGATAAGATATCCATTACATTAGTTATTGTAATGAATGTAACTAATCTAATGTAACTATTATAATAACTGTCAGAGTTTCGACACTCCCCTTGTTGAATATTTTATCAATTGTGTATACCACATAACTCAAGCATTTTATTATGTTTATTCAACATAAGGTTCTTGGTTAAGATATCAGCTGCTTGATCTTCAGTTTTTATATAATAAAGATCAACTAAGTCTTCTTCACGCATTGTCTGATATAATGATATCTTACATCCATGTGTTTTGTTCTTTGTTCTTGAGCTGGATTAGAAGCCATGTAAATAGCTGCTTGATTATCCATTATTAAAACAATTGATTGTATATCATATCCAAGTTCATTGAACAAATTCTTTAACCATGATATCTGTCTGCATGCGTCTGATGCAGCCATGTATTCAGCTTCTGTTGAAGATAATGCTATTTTTTTTGTTTAGCTGATTTCCAGTATACTGGTGCTCCTGCTAATTTTACAACCATACCAGTTGTTGACTTCCTATCAATTGGATTTGAAGCCCAATCAGCATCAGCATATACAATTAAACCATAAGCATCACGACCATCATATTTTATACAATAATCTAATGTGCTTCCAACATATTTGATTATGTGTAATGCTTTATTAATGTGATCCATTGTAGGATTACTCACAAATTGTGACATTAATATTGTAGCATAAACGATATCTAATCTAGTACACATTGCTAGAAATAATAATGATCCTATCAACTGTTGATAGTATGTGATCATTTCAGGTGTAGCTTTGCCTTCTATTTGTTTATTTGGTACATAACCAGCTGGTAAAGGAGTATTAACTGGTTTTGTGTTTATTAAACCAAATCTTTCAACAATCTTTTTGGCATATTTGGCTTGATCAATTGTGACAGTACGTTTACTTTTGTCTATCACAATATTCATTCCTAAATATTCACTTAGATCTCCTAAATCTCTACTTTCCCATTTATTCATAAATTTCTTTTTAAAGTCATCAACAGTCTTTTCATTATTGCCCATGAATATTATGTCATCAACATATAAGATGATAACAACAATGTCTTTGTTGTTTCTGTAGACATATATTCCTGTATCGGCATATAATCTTCTAAACCCTAGTTTAGTTATACTGTTATGTGCTTGTATATTCCAAGCTAAAGATGCTTGTTTCAAACCATATAAAGCTTTTCTCAGCTTATATACTTTATCAGTATCTTTGGTTTTGAAACCTTCCGGTTGTTCCATATATATCTCCTCTTCTAATTGGCCATATAGAAAAGCAGTTTTAACATCTAGTGCTTTGAGTACCCATCCCTCTAAAGCTGCTAATGCTAGTAAGATTCTGACAGTCTCGAATCTTGAAACCGGGCTAAATGTGGCTCCAAAGTCTATTCCTGGTACTTGTGAAAAGCCTTGAGCAACAATCGCGCTTTATATCTATTATCCGATTGCTTTATGGTGTAAACCCATCTACATCCAATAGGTTTCCTGTCTTTAGGTCTGTTAACTAATTCCCAAACATTTCTACTCTGTATAGATTTAATTTCTTCTTCCATAGCAGTTACCCATTTTGAATATGATTGAGGATCTTTATCTTTTATTTTGATAAGATCTCTATATACAACAGGTATTCCTTTTCTTCTATTTTCTTGATCATTGAGTTTCGATGCTGCTTTTGATAAGAGAAATTTATCTCTTTTTGCTTGTACTTTCTTTAGCCAAGCTTCATTATCAAATTCTAAATTATTAGATTCTGAATCTAATTTTGTATCCATAGTAACCGTTTTATCTAGATCAAGATCTGGTATAGAAGGTTTCTTTATTATCTCAGGTAATAAAATTTTCTTTTCAAATCTAGGCATTGGAGTTAAATCTGATTTAACATCTGATTTGTTTGTTTCTACAGAAGTTATTTTCTTAGTATTCTTTTTAGGAATAGGTCTAAGATCTTCTACAGTTAGTTCTGTCATATTAGAATCTGACGTTCTAATGTTTGGATGTTTTTTCTTTCCATACAAGTCTTCAGTAACTTTTTGAACTTGTTTGTCAATTTTATCATTTAGTTCTTTATCATTCTTAATTCTGTTTTGAATGACATCATTCCATTTCTTAAAGTTAAATTCAGCTTCAATTTTAGCTGGATGTTTATCTCCATAAACATTATCTTTAATAACTTTAACTTTTGGAATCCTAGATGATTTTCTTTTCCAAACTTTGTTGTATGACAGCTCTTTCCTGTTCTGAATCCAAATGGATTTCGAGCTTGTTCATCTGGATTAATAGACTGTTCTAGTATTGTAGATCTAGAAACTGGTTTATCATTACCAAGTCTATTTCTTTTAACTTCTCGAAGATCTAACTTCTTTCCAACATGTTTAAACTCCTTTAATAAATCTATATTCTTTCTATAGTTTATGTCAAGATTTGACTTAGGAATTTGAAAAGATGTTTCAATTAATGATTTACTTTATTAAGAGTATTCTTGGATTTATTCAGATTTCAATCTGTTTTTCAAATTCTCTTATCTTAGCTAATTTTTCATCATCTCTTGTGATTTCTTATTTGTAGATGATTTTCTTTAATGAAGGAGTATTAATAGCTTTTTGTTTTTCTTTATCAGTAAAATATTTAAAAGAATCATTAATTTCTTTCATTTTTTGAAGTTATCGTCAATTCTTTTTGATACTTGACTACTTCTAAAACCTTTTGTTTCAGGATCTTTATATTTTCATCAAGATCACTTTTACTTTTATACATATCAGATATATTCAAATCTGATTCTGAATGTGAATCCTTCTTTGATCTATATGAATTACTTTTAGATATATTTGAATCATAATCACTTTCATCTGCTGAATATGATTTGTGCTATGATATGAAGAATTACTGTCATGTAGATGATTGTCTACTTCCTTATTAGACTTATGATCATCTGATTCCGACGAATCATTATCATCTAAATTATTTGAATCATGAAATGATTTCCTTTTATCATTGATTGTAGTGTCATGATTATAATAATTCTTGTTTGATGGAATTGTTTTAAGATCTAAAGATGTGGGTATATCTTTATGAATAAATTTATCTTTTGTTAATTTGGGAAATATGTTTCGTCAAAAATGGCATGTGTAAGCAATGACTATAGTATTATTATCATTATGAACTTATATGATTTACTTTCATATCCAATGAATATCATCGGTTCAGCTCTTGGTGATAATTTATTCTTTCTTCTTTCTTTTACTATATAAACATATGCTAGACATCCAAACATCCTAAAGTTTGACATGTTAGGTTTTTTGTTCATCATATTTTCATAAGGTGTTTTCCATTTTGTTCTTCTTAATGGTGTACGATTATATATGTGGACTGCAGTATCAAATGCAAATGACCACCATGATTTAGGACAACCAGATTCAATAAAAGTGTATGTGCTTCTTTAAATGGTTCCATTTAATTCGTTCAGGCTCTAACCATTTTGTTGATGAACATGTGGAGCATTAGTTCATGTTTAATACTCTTTTCTTGAAAATAGTTATTTAGCTTTTGATTTACAAACTCTCCCCCTCGATCTGAATATACTTTTTACTTTTAAATTGAGTTGATTCTCAATATATATATATATGCTTTAATAGCAGTAAAAGTATCAGCTTTAGATTGAAGTAATGCTACATAAGCAAAAGAAGAATAATCATCTAAAATTAATAAAGCCCATTTTTGATTATGGTAAGACTGAACAGGTAATTCTATTAAGTCATATGTATCAATTCTAGCAAGGTAGTTGCTCTATTAGTTGAAATGTGATATGGTTTATTATCAAGTTTTCCCATGATACATGATTTACATATGCTTTTCATATGTGGTTTATTAATTTAGAACTATTTTCAGTATTTCTGAACATATGACTTAACACATTATCACTTGGATGTGCCATTCTTCGATGCCAAATAAAATAATCAATAGTTTTAGAACTATCATTTAATAACAAATGTTGTAAAGGTCTTTTAATCTCAGTAGA
Organism: Amanita pallidorosea; assembly: GCA_023014475.1. Lineage (NCBI taxonomy): Eukaryota > Fungi > Basidiomycota > Agaricomycetes > Agaricales > Amanitaceae > Amanita > Amanita pallidorosea. The sequence goes on from JAEBUS010000006.1 coordinate 131,301, forward strand.
TAACCAACTAACATTATGTTTCCCTTGTGTATAATAGTTTGTGTTTATACTTCATAATTCATACTAGTAAGTTGTGGTACAGAGATAATTCTGTATGGCAACATGGCATATAACATATGATCCAGTTTACATATGTTTTCCATGTTGGAAACATACTTGGCCTTGGCCTTCAATGAGCGTTTTCGCATTTTTGTCTGCAGTAGTAACTTTAACTGGTGTGATAAATTTCTTATATGACATAAAGTCATTTATAAATGGTGTACAATGTCTGGTAGCTCCAGAATCAATTACCCACTTATCATTCTTATTTAAGTGATAATTTGTTCACTAGGACAGTTATTATATCATAATTATATATACACAATTGTATCTACTGTTTTCAAAGCTTGATCTGATGCGTTCAATGCATCTACATTGGTAAGATATCAAGCACTAAAACAGTAATTAATAAGTAATTAGAATGTTTAAAATTTGTACATACCAAATGGATCATCCTCATCAGATTGGTCCTCCAGAGTTACTCTCAGGACTAGTTATATCCATATTTTCGAACGTTAGTATTGATGTTTTCAATCAATGTATTCATGCACTGTTTAAACCATCATTTTTGCATCATTGTAAGTGTTCCTCACTACTGTCTGAATTGCGATTTTAAGTCGGAACTGAACTATCATCAGTTTTCCTATAGGTGAAATGGAATTGAGGCGTTAGAGATTCTTTTGAACTCTCTTCCTTCAGGAGAAAGTTCATAATCTACTACATCATCATAGATGTATTCTGCAGGAGAAACCATTGCAGTTTCTATATAATGAAAACCTATTCTATCTAATAAACCATGATTAGATGTGATTTCAGGTATTTCCTCCTCAATATTTCCTATAGTCTGAATGAGGTTTCTGTCTGGAATCTGTAACTTGGAAGGATCTGGAATGGACCAATGGTCACCACCTAAAGGGACAATAAGTAACATAACCACAGTCATCAACTTTATGACCTTCACTGCATGCATGAAAATCTTGTAATTTGACCAAAGGTCCAATGTTGGGAGCAGTTTCAACACTGTTGATCTTGTTTCTAGTACTAACATCCTCAAATGTTGATTCATGATTGTTGCTTGTGGGAATGGTGACTAGTGAAACTAAGTGCACAACAGAAATCAGTCACCACACATTGGATTGACCATACTGTTATTCACCATTTTGTTGGTTATTGAAGGACCCCTGGGTAACACATTCAGGTTGTTTTGCAACCCAAGAGCCTGGAATTGTGCATGTTATGTGGGACAATGCATTGCATTCCTCATATCCAGGTGGACAAATGGAATGAGACAGTAAGGTGGGCAACCAGTACTGCAATGCATAATCATCAATTCCAACATCCATGAATTTTGGACCATGTTTGGTATGGCAGTTATCATTGCAAAGAGGGTGAAATGAAGGGTTATCCACATGATGCTGAATACCTTCAACAGGAGGGTATGGAAAGATGTAGCAAAGTTTTAATGCATCTGCTCTTCTTGATTGCATCATTGCATCCTTGGAATGGGCAGGAGTGGTTGCACATCACAAAGCTTTGTGGTGCCATGAGTGTCTGAGAGAAAATGGGATTGGCTGTGTTCATTGTCATGTTGACATAACCAAGCATGCTGTAGCCCTCTGCCCTACATACTTTCAAAGTGAGGTATTATGTCCCATCAGTTAGTACTTTATATAAGTGAGCAAGAAGAATTGGAATAGTTACTACTTGGGCTTGATGAAAATGAGGTGTCTAGTTTCTTATTTCTGTTCCTTGGAGAATTGTGTAAAGCACTGGAAATGCTTGAGTAGCTTCAACAAGTATGATACAGAAGCCAGGAAAAGGAACTCAAGCAGTAGAAATATAGATTAAATTTTCTAATTACAAGTCCAGTGCAAAATGTAGTCAGCTAATTGTCCCTATTGCAAAGTAATTGGAGCTGGAGATGGAAGTACAGGAGCAGGTGTAATAGGTACCAAGGGATTTGTCAGACCCTCCTCTTCCTTTGCCTTGCATCTTTACATACTATTCAATACAGGAAGCATTGACTGATTAATTTACTCACCTGCATCTTCTTCTGAATCTTCCTCATCATCCTGACTCCTTGCCCTTGCTTTTGCCCTTGCTCTTCTTGTCCTTCCCTTATGCAGCTGGGTGGCCGTGGTGATACCCTCATGTGAGGAAGCAGGCTTCTTCCCATCCAAGGCACACTTGTCCCCCTCAGTCATTCCACTCTCTGTGTCATCTAAGGGCATTGTAGCCCCAGACCTCTCCTTGATTACCAGGGCCCAATCATAGCTGTCTGCAACAATTCTCCCCCTCCTATCCCAGCTTGGAGTGCACTTCCTGTGCAGTAGAGCATCATATAGGTTGCAGGCAACTGCATCTGGAGTACAGCCTGCAAGGAAAGGCTTGAGGTTGTATCTATTTCCTCCATGGAGGAAGACAAGGTCATGGCTACTTTCCAGAGGAGAACCTCAAAAACATCCACAAGTCTGGATGCTGATTTGCTGGTGACAGTCCAGAAAGTCCTAAGCTACAGGATGAGAAGCCTAGAATGTTTTCTTGCATCAATGAGCAAGATTCTTTCTAGGGTTCCCATCTTTTCCACTTGGTCATAGGATCCAGGATGGAGGACAGTTGAGAGCTCCAAGATAATGCAGAAAAGAACCAAACCTATCAGGTCATGTTGATATCTGGCATATGTGCCCTGTCCACACCTGCAAGTAATAAGATTGCTGAATTATTTCATGACTTGAAAACTCACCAAAGTCATCCCTCTGCTCCACCAATCTGTGGAACAGCTTCCAGCTGCCCCTGCTATCTGAATTTGTGAGCAGCTGGGAACCCACAAATGTTTGAAGGATTCCTATACAGGTCTCCTTCAGGGTCCTGGTGCAATAGAAATGACCCCCAAAGCAAATGCTGTGTTCAATGGTGACCACAGCATGGGGTGTGTGGGGTCTCATATATCTTTGGAAATGACAATCCCATTAGAGTAGAAGTGGGGGAAAGATCACTACTTACAATCTGTCTCCAGGCCCCAACATCACAGCATGCACCTCCCACAAGTCTGAGTTGGCCGTCTGTGGGTCAAAGGCTGCATATATGTCCCTGGCTGCAAAGGAAGGCCCCCCTTCCTTCTCCTTTGCAATCACCCACCATTTCCTTCCTGTTTGGACATCCACATATGTCCCAAACCCATTGCTGTCAATGTGCCAATTACTTATGGCACCAGCAGTGGCTGCCAGGCCCCATCTAATGTCATTGATGGGTTTTTGCTGCTCCCTTCCACATAAGGGCTTCTCCATGGTGTGGACCCATGCCACTGTATCACTGGAGAGCCTTACTGCAGGCTCTTGGCAGCCAGTTGGGTTGGGAAATTCCAACCCATTCAAGATCCTGCCATTGTTTTGGGTAGCATGTAACAACATGCTCCTCAAAGTGCCTATCTTGACCCTGCAGGCCAGTCCATCCTGGTCAGGCTCAATTGACGGTTCTAAACCCACTCAATACTTGATCATGATTCCTGGTGGAAGTTAATCTTACCTTGGATTGTTTTTGGAGTCTCCCAACTCCCTAGTGTCTCTAAGCTCTCCTGTTAAGAGAAAGCTTGCTGTGCCCCACTCCCTTGACCACAATGTTCCTGTCAATCAGGAGAGCTTGTACTTCCTCCTCTGACCTGGCTTCAAACTCTGGTAGAGTCAGAGTAACAAAGCCAGAGTCCTCAGACTCCCTTGGCACAGCAGCCTGTGCCAATCCTTGCAGATATTCTTGATCTGCATGTGACTGATTTATTTTAGCTTTTGTATAGTTGAACATAAGAAATGACTTACACCAAGTGAGGGCTCACAGAACTCATATGTGTCCATATTGCCCTCATATAGACACACTTCTGGCAATATCACCCTGTCAATTGGGGTGTCTGGGATTGATGGCTGCTCAGGTCCATCCTAATGCAACTCCATCAGTATTTTAAGATGAAGAAAGAGAAAATATAATTTTACCCATTCTTTTGTGAGATCTATGATCTCATTCACTTGAGCAGGGAATATGCTCATACCCTTCTTACTGTTGCTGGGCCTTGCAGGCTTGTCATCAGCAGGTTGCAACAGCTGATCTGGTTGATAGAATGAGGCAGCAATACCTGCTACCATGGCCTGACTTTGCTCCACTTGAGAGGTGTCAGACATTATGGATGATGCTGGGGAAAGTGACATCCTGGAGGGAGGAGTCCTGGCCCTTGATCTTTGGGCAGGGATGGGGCAGGGGCAATGACTTCCTTGCCCTCAGTTTTTGGGCAGGGGCTGGAGGTGTAGGCTCCATTAAAGCCTTCCTCTCCCTCAGTATTCGGGCAGGGGGTGGAGGTGTAGGCTCTCTCATTGATACATCCCCATGGTCCTTGATCCATCATCTTAGTTAGTGTTCAAGTTTCTCAACAGGGTTTGACTTACCTCTCCCTGCTTAGCAAGTTCATGTTGGCCTGCACCCTCCATTGGTGCATCCTCATGGTCCTTGACCAACATCCTAGTTAGTATTCAAGTTTTACAACAGGGTTCATGACTCACCTCTCCTTGCTCATGGGAAACATCACCCATTACTATGTCCTCTCTTTCCTCCCCCTCACCTTCCACATTCTCTACTGCCCTTTCCCCCTCCACTCCTTTCTCTGTATCAACTCCCATGTCTAACCTCATCTCATCATCTCTTTGCTCTGCCACTCCACCCTCCCCAGTTGTCTGACCCTCTTTGACTCCTTTTTCTTCTTCCCCTTGTTCCTTCTCCTTCTCCTTCTCCTTCTCCTTCTCCTTCTCCTTCTCCTTCCCCTTCCCCTTTTCCTTCTCCAGTTGCTCCCCTTCCCCTTGTCTTTCATGCATAATTGCCCTACCTTCCTCATGTCCCTGTCCTTCTTGACATATGAATGGTACCATTGCTGGCCATGAAGAACACTCTTCCATCAAAACAAGTGACTCTCGGATGGTGCTAGGCACTACCATATTTAAATCTTGTTAAATTAGTCAGCAAGTAATTTTTACCACACACAGTAATGACTTACCCTCCATAAACCATGCATCCTCCACATCTGACAAACTAGCAGAGATGCCATTGGCAAAATCCAGATAATTGGAGAGCAAGTGCATCTCATCTGCTTCTTCAGCTTTCACAAGTCTGAAAATCACCTTCCACAGTTCCTTCTCAAGGTCTGCAATGTGCTTGGGTTTATAGTTCCCAATGGATTGCCAAACCTAATTGAGTATTTTAGAACATGTTTTAAATCAATCATTTTCCATCCCTGCAACTCACCCCAATGAGGCATTCCCTGTTAAAGTCTCTGGTGTGCCATTGGATACCAGAAAGGAGGACAAGAGGAGAAATACAAAAAGATAGGAATAGAGGAAGGCGTAATTGAGAGTTGTCCTGCCTCAGAACCCCTTCAGGGTTGATTAAATCATTGTGTCCCTATATGACAGCATAGGCATAAAATCACTAATTTGAGGATAAAAATTAAACTCACTTCCAGGAGGCATTTGATATGGTACGCCACAAGCAAAATGCTCTGGCAGATGTTGATCGCTGAGGCTCTCTCAGACAAAGCATTGAAACAGCCCCACAGTCTCCTCATACTCTGGGAAATGCAGCCATCTCCCAAAACCATACTTGACTCCTGATTGGGTGCCTGAATGGATGTGACAATCCTCCCACCTTTCCTGGACTTGACAAGCCTACTAGCCCTTCCCACCAGACTCCTGATGCTATCAATGTGACGGAATGACTTGAAAATTCAGTACTAAAGGGATTAAAAAATATCAGGTTACTTACTGTCCTTTCTGTGGTCTTGAAAGGTAATTTCAAATGCCTAGGGATAGGCCCTGATGATTCAGGGCAAAAAATCCATGTCATGACATCACACAGCTTATACTTCATAATCATAGTGACTGCCTTTGCAAAGAACTGCCTGCTCTTATCCTCTTTGAAAGGTGTCCTTGCCCTCTCATAGCCCATGAGTGAGCAAAAGTAGCTACCAAAGGATCTCCTGCCATCAACAATGGGAGGAGAATTGAAAAGCTGATTTTCTGTATTCAACAGATTTTGAATGTAGTGCTAGGCATGGTGAGGGCTACCTGGGGGTGCAAAACAGTTTGACACTCACTTGGTATTCCTCCTGCAGTTCTTGGGGAAGGAATGAGGGATTTGTAATTATAGTGTCTGTAAGCCATGGGAAGGAGGCCAGATATACTGCTTTGGAACGGGGAACAACTTGATTTGTAGATGTGGACATGTTACTGTGAATATATTTTAGTTTTTTAAGTTAGCTATTAATGGAAGTTTGACACACTCTGATTGGACTGATGTTGGTTGGACTGTTGTCAGGAAATGATATGAAGTCAGTAGGTCAGTTACAGCTAGGGGAAGTTGGACTTACAATGCAACTGGAAGCAGGTGATGGTAGCAAGATAAGGAGTAAAAGCACTGTGTAAGCAATTCCCACAGGTGCGGAAAATGTGTGGCTGTGCTACCTGCCTTTGTGGGTTGTGGCTGTGCTTTTCTTCCTGCTAGCAGGAAGGAATGCACAGCCACAACCCCAGTAGGAAGAAATGCACAGCCACAACCTGAGTAGGAAGAAACTCTGTGGCTGTGTTACCTGCCTTTGTGGGTTGTGGCTGTGTTTTTCTTCCTGCTAGCAGGAAGAAACTCTGTGGCTGTGCACCTCCCTTTGTGGATTGTGGCTGTGCATTTCTTCCTGCTAGCAGGAAGAAATGCACAGCCACAATCCTAGGAAGCTCTTATTTACATATCCATTGCCTCAAGAAGGTTGGAGAGCGCTGGCTGCATGATGGGAAGCCAGGGTAGGGTCTGGGCACAAGGTGAGTGAAGATTTGATCATATCTCAGCCATTTCTTGATGGATTCCCTTGAATATAGGATCATTCCATAGCTCCTTCTGAGACCATTTTTGACGTAGTGACCGTTTGCCACCGCGCGCGCTTGATCCCGCCCGTAAAGATAAAGTTGAGTCACACCATATGTGTTTTTATATCATATCTCCCCCATTTCTTGACGGTTTTCCTTCAATCTTACACCGTTTGGAAGCGCTCTTGACCCTTGTCCTTGTAGCTTTAACTGCTTAATGCAGCGCGCCTTCGTTCTTTTATCTTCTGTCAATCTCTCCATCAAAACCATTTTCATCATATCTCAGTCATTTCTAAATGGTTTTCTTTTATTCCCGCATCGTTTAGAAGTGCCTCCTACTTTAGCTCTCAGCGCAGTGACTGCTGCATAGGCTGCACATTCATTTTCTTGTTATTCACAAATCTGTATACTCAGGTACTGGGTTTTCCTGTTCTTTAGTCTTGTAGGGGCTAGTGAGTGTGGGGGCTAGTGAGTGTGAATGGGCCAGTGATGGTTGGACAGTATGGTGATGGTGGTGGCAAACCAATAAGTAACAGTAGCAGCTCAAGCACATGTGGCTGTGTTTTCCTTCCTGCTGGCAGGAAGAGAAACACAGCCACAGCCCTAATAGGAAGGATGTTCCAGAAAACACACCCATGTCCCTTACTTACTACTAGGCAATTTGCTGGCCATGATTGCTGTGCTCATGTCAATGTTTACTGTACACACCTTCAGGAGTGGTCCTTGTGTCAGGTATGTACAATACCCCACCTCAGAATGGCCCCATTGTGACTGTACTGGCACAATATTAGGGCACATTTGGGGCAGCAAATCTTTTCCTGATATGGCATTGAGAGCACTCATGAGAGATATAATGAGGCTGTCCCTTGTGCTGCCACTCTCTCCTTGTTCAGCCAGCCTCCAACAAGGCCTTTTCTCACAATGCCACTCTCTGCTCATTCAGTTGGCCTCCAACAAGGCTCCGTCACTCTCTTGTTGCTCAGTCAGTCTCCAACAATGTTCCACTGTTCTCTCCTTGTTCTCATGCTACCAGTCTCTTTCAGCCAACCTCCAATGAGGCCATTTCTTGCTCTGCCACTCTCTGATCCTTCAGCCAGTCTCCAATAAGTCTCTGCCACTCTCTCTTCACCCAGCCTGCCTCCAATGAGGCTGTGTCTTGCACCATGGCTCTTTGCTTAATCAGCCAGCTTCCAACAAGGCTGTTCCTTGCTCTGCAGCCTCTCCTTGCTCAGCTGGCCTTCAATGAGACCATATCTTACTCTGCTGCTGTCATTCAACTGGCCTCCAACGAAGCCATTTCTTGGTCTGCCACTCTCTCATCATTTAATTAGCCTTGAGGAACTGTATGCCATGCCACTGTGGGGTATGGAGTGGGTGATGCATGGGCTGCAGAGAAAGGAGGAGAGCAGCTGACAAAGCTAGCATTGTCAACTGTAGCTAGTTGTTTGCTATATAGTGCTAATTGTGTAGAAACCTTGCCAATATAGTTGTACCCAAAGACTCCAAGACCCCAAGCCTGACTTCAAGACCTAAAGACTTTTGTGATCCATGCCAAAGACCTCCTGGTCAAAGACCAAGCCCCTCCTAGAGATCACTGGGAGAGACCATCAACACCCCACACATGCTTACTAACTTCATTGAGCCTCAGGGGATTGTAAATTATGGGTGTAAACACCTTTTTGACTGCCTGACCTGCACCTGGAGTTCAGCAGGACCAAGCATGGAGTCCATGCACACTTTGCATTTTGGCCTGGACTTGACCTGGACTCCACAAGAACATGTGGGGGAGTGTCAAGTGCTGGAATCACTCCATTTTTAAGCTCCACTTTCTTTTGTGTTAAGCTGCTACCAGACATGTACTCACTTGTTTTGTCCATTTCATACTATAGCTTAGTAGTAGACCATATAGTATAGTATGAACATATGTGCTCAGGTCCTCCATATTGGAGCTGACAAAGTCTACATAAATACAGTGAGTGATGTATTAGTAGCATAGTTAGTGAGTCTTTCCTCAGATGAGGTGTGCATCTGAGGTGTAACACTACTTTACAGGATACTTATATGTTGCATAGTGCATAGAATCGACAAAAGCAGCCATTACAGCATACAATAACTCAACAATGACTTGGAAATACAAAGTGAGTTTAGGAATAAAAATGCAAACAATAGCACAAGGTGAATATGATGATGCAGTAACAGGAACCATTGTGGGAGACCTTTGGCAGTGACAAGTTGGGTGACAGGATAACACCATATGGTTCAGATCCACACTCATCTGGTTCCAACACTCCACCACATCCCACAAACTGACCCACTGTGTTACAGCTCCATCTTGTCCATGAGCCTCCCTGCTTTCCCTGTCTCTCACCAAATCACCATTCCATGTGGAATCTTCTATGTGGGAAAACAAAATAACAATTGCACACCACCCTGTGGTCCTCAGACCAGTATAATATATTGGGTGCAGCCACCCTTCATGTCACAGGCTCAATATTATTATGACATTAGTGGCCACCCCCTGACCTTCAAGCCATAACTAGTGTGGCCACCTGCTTTTTCCCAGGCTCAATATATTTATCATATTAGGGGCCACCTCCTGGCCTTCAGGCCACTATAATATATTAGGTATGGTTACTTTTTGTGTCTCAGGCTCAATATATTTATCACACTAGGGGCCACCCCCTGGTTGTTAGGCCAGGTATGGCCATTATGTGTGTCACAGGCTTAGTATACTCATCACAGTAGGGGCCACCCCCTGTGTCTCATCATTCTGTTATAATTTGCCACATCTTGATTATCAGGCCTTGATATTTGTTGTGGCCTTGGATGATGTTGCCCTTATCCTCAGAGCTATTATTTTTCAACAAGCCCTGGTTCTCAGAAATATATTGATTCAAAGGTGTGCAAATAAAGTAACATGTGAAGAGTGACACTTGTGACATGCCTTGTTATCAGTAATCAATCAACACCCACTCTTACCAGTAACCTTCACTTAGGACCATGTTTCCAGATGATCTCATTGTAGGCTACCTGGTGAGCAGTACTTCTTCCACACTTCTCCCACACTCATAAGTTTCCTGCTACTATCTCACTCCTTCAGGTTGATGCAAGACCAGAACAACGTAATAAGCATGACCCAGGGCACACTCATGAAGCTGGCCAACTTCAAGTCATACACCAGTTCAAATGGAATGGTTCATTCTCATCTCGTAATCAACGCCATTATGAGATTTACTGGAAGGCTGGTAGTAGCCTTGTGTGTGCTTCTATCAGGGGCTTGCATGACTGTAAGTAAACTTTGTGCAATAGAACTTGGGAACTGAAATACACATAATTTTAGACTTTTTTGTTGTTACTTTCCACCCTGCATATGTTGTCCCCATTCCAGATCACCCACATAGGTTTGAATGCCATGCTGAAAATGCCTTCATCATGCAGCCAGACAATTTTGACATCAGATTACATGGTGTCAATCTGATTATGCAAGCTGCTGAAATGCCAGACATATATATTTTTCCACACATAGATCTTATTGAGATTGTAATCAATGGGCAGGTATGGGAAGATATCAGGGTGCAAGAGCAGGTGTCTAGAAGGAGTAATATTATCCCAACAGATATTCACAATTGCTACCATCTCAATTACTAGCTATTGAGAAGGGTTCCTACAGTTTCTGTGGCCCCTGTCATGTAGGAGAAGTGTGGCATGATGGTGTGCTATAGGAAAAACTTTTGAATGGGGGTAGGAATAAAGCTTTTATAGAGCTCATCAATTTTCTCTGAGTGTTACAAATATCCAGGATTTCTTAGAGTTGATTGGGATTGTAAGATGAATGTAAGAAGAGTTGATCTTATCATACATATGTATGGATGTCCACAAGCTATGAGGTTTTAAATTCTAGAGTACTTATACACATTGCATGCTTCCAAGATGAGTAGACCACAAGTGGATGTGTGCATTTGCATTGGAGGATACGATAAATCAGATTGGCTCCAAAACTGCCTGTTGTATTTGCCTATTTGTGGTTGATAAGATATCCCAAGCTTAACTGTGATGGACCCTGAGGCAAGGCTAACATTATCTACACTGCATTGAGCCAGCATAGCAAGCATGCTTTCTGTCCAGTACAGATGTGTGTGATAGGGCATGCTCCCCCTATGATCAAGTGTGGAACTGGATACAGAGGAAAAACAATCTCCTGTGCAATGCCCATGCAAGAGTAGATGCAAAAATTGTCAATATTAATATGGGTGTCATAGTGTGCAGAACAAAGAAGTGAAAGTCCTGACTTCACTACTGATATTGAGCTGAGACTTCCTATTCATTCCCTTGTAGCACCAAGATGTGCTGCAGTTGTCTGGAGAATGAGTGTTTAACTTTTTGGGTTGCAATCCTGCAATACCACATGTCATCAATTTGTGTCAGTCATTGCCATATCAATAACTGCTAGATTTAACTCCCCTGCCTTATTAGTCAGGGTTTTATGCTCTGTCCTTATTTCTCAGTATTACATATGTGAGTGGGAGGGTTGCAGGAAGAGGGGGAGGGAGTCAACTTGCCCTTCACTGTATTGGCCAATGTGTGAACCCTGAATGTGAGTTCCAAACCTCATGTGAGTGGCACACACATGAGTTATGTGTGCACCTGATGAGGATATATATGCATTGGATTGTCAGTTGGGAGAAGGACAATACAGTCAATTGGAACTCTCACAGAAAGTGGCTTGCCCATCTCCATGGTAGGCATGAAATGATGAGACAGTATTACAATCTCATAGGTCTGAGTTTAAGTTCTGATGAAGGCCTGGCAATAGTAGTTGGACTCATGAGTTGACAGCATGGGTGATGTTGCAGAGGTGGCACTCCAGAGCTTTGTGGAGTCTCTCTTACCTTGGTCCTCCAGAGTGCTACAGCAAGCTTCAAGAAAAAGAAGTGCCCTCCAGTCAAAACCAGGATTGGCTGATGCTATAGCCAGCTCTGGCTATGTTATTCAAGTTGACTGATGCCCTGCCCCAGGTACTGCCTCTTCAGGCATTGTAGGCATTTTTGCAGCTTTTATTGACCTATCCCTTGCCTCAACTTGGAGAGTCCTGGCTGCATGATGGGAAGCTAGGGTAGGGTCTGGGCACAAGGTGAGCAAAGATATGATTGTATCTCAGTCATTTCTTAATGGATTTCCTTCAATATATGATCATCCAAAGGCTCCTTCCAAGCTTATTCTCATTGAGTCAACCATTTTGCACCATGTGCACTTGATACCCATTGGGATAAAGTTGAATCATACCATATGTTCTTTCTATCATATCTCCCCCATTTCTTGACAGCTTTGCTTCAATCTAGCACCATTTAGAAGAAATCTTGGTCCTCCTTTGCATTAACCATTTGATGCAGCACCTTTTTGTTCTTTTCTTATTTATCAATCTTTTCACTGAAACCATTCTCATCATATCTCATCTGTGTTGCAATGGTTTTACTCTTCTATCTATTACCCTCAACATGACATCTTAGGACCTCAACAGAAGACTTTGAGAGGGGAGGAGATGAGAGTAGGAAGGAAACCCAACTGAACTCAACTGAGGACTGAGGACTTGGGGTGCTGGTTGCTCAGTTTATTTACTACAAGGGTGGTCTGTGCACCACTCTAATAATACTATCTACACTGAGTAAGTATGAGTAATAAGGGATGTATAACTGGCAGCCAATGCTGTACATGACATTGCCATGAGTCATAGTCTATGAGTCATTTGGTCTGTATCTCCTATCTAATTTTATCTGTTCTAATCTTATCTAATCTTAGCGCCGACTAGATAAGATAGACACCTACTCATGTAAGCTGTTTGACTATGGCCTAACACAAGAAAAAGAATAAAAATGTCTTAGTGAAATCAAAGCATGAGAACAAATCATGACACTATCCTGTGTTGTTTGGAAGCACATTCCACTCTATTCTTCAATGCAGTGTGCTGGGATTATGTGAGCATTGGATATATCTGAGCTGCTGTGCACATTGGAACATCCATGCATTGGTAATGATGCAGCAGAATTGCACAAAAGTACAGAAATAAATTTACCATATATAAGTTGAATAGCATGCTTAATAATATAAGACTGTCATGCCCCACTTATGCTCATCCAAGGCAACTTCTCATGCTCAACTTGTGTTATCTTGCACACCAGATATTGCAACCTACATTATCATGCACACTTTGTTCAGGTTATGGGCCCCAAGGCCACACTTTAAGCAACTGTGTGCAAGACATGTCTATTGATAATACAGTGATATCATTACATCATGTCTGATGTACCTCCTACTGTTGTTTCAGAAGCCAGTCTGTCGTCCACTATGCAATACACTTCCATGTCACAATCTACTATCCTGGTGTTACCTCCAGAAGAAGAAAGCTATACTTGTTTGAAATTAATTTGCCAATCATTGCTTTGTACAGAGCATTGTAGATTGGTGGTGCCTCTGGTGTTGCCAGTCTAGTGGGTATCATCTCCTCAGGAATGATTATTTTGAGTCCATCTTCAGTGGGTCATAAGATTCTAGTAATTCAAGGGTACCCTGGTGTAAACTGGAATAGTGGCAGTGCATATGGGACAAGTGGGTAGATGGGAAGGTTTGGTTCCCATATTAAGAAATGGTAGCACAGTGGAACATCCCAGTCATAGTTTTCCTTATTTGTTCCCATTGAGAATGTAATTTGTAGGGGAACATGCCATAGTTGTGTATATGAGGATCTGTTGGCAGCTAGGTTGTATTCCCAGTTCAGCATCCATGTCATCAACATTTGTTGTGTGAAGAAGGCCTCTTTGCCTCTTAAGTGAATTGGGCAGTGTCCCATCCTTGTTCTTGGTTTGGGGCAGAGTACTGATATTCCCATGGAAGGGGCACTGGTGGTTTTGGGTGAATGATATTGGTTGCTCTGAGGAGGGGTTTAAAATTAACAGAATGTTGTTCACAAAATGGGAGAGAGAAATCTGAGAAGCAGATGAAGAGATGTTGTAATTTTCCATTTCCTGATCTTTGCAAGGTGAAATGAGAATGTGTGGATGCATATTTCTTTGTGAATGATGGATTTTGTTTTAGATAAAGGCAGTTATAATATTATGCCTTCTGTGTTTTGACTGTAGGTGTTGTCTGGTCTTATATTCTGCCAGTATATCTGCAGCATTTCCTAAATTGTGTTCAGGTTCCCAAGAGTGTCATTTGATCTGTAGCCTCTCCATTTGACTAAATAGTGATAGCCTGTTTAACAATCATCACCCCAAATACCCCTAAGTATAGCCTTCAACACAGCTATCACCAGTTTGACCCTTGGAGGGTTTTTTTCTTTCTTTTTCCATTTACATATATTAGAATAAAGTCAAATACACAAACATGTACATATGATTGCTGCTCAACATAGCCTGTACCACATTTTCATGTGAGAGAATTGCTTCTACTTCAAATTCCTCTTGTCCATTTATTAGATCTGGAGGTGGTGTTGTATAGTTTGGTCTGTGCATTTCAATTTCTCTGTACAGAGTAAAAAGTGATGTGTGGAAGATGGGATGTATGTGCCATTGTTTTGGGAGTTTCAGTTTGTATGTTACTGGTCCTAAAACTTGTTTGACAATGAAGGGTCCTTCTCATTTCAGTGCTAGTTTTCTTGATTGGTACGGGATGTTGAGGTTTCTGTTTTTGAGCCAAACCTTGTCCCGTGATTTGAACTTGATTGACTTGTCTCTTATTCATCTGGCAACCATCCATCTGGCTAGTTCATGTGCAGCAAGCACTTCTTCCCTAGCTTTCTGCAGCAGTTGTAGTCATTCTTCTGCTGCTGAAAGAGAGATGTGCACAAATTGAAGGCATTCAATCAGCACACACTCACATCATGGTATAAAGACTCCTGTACTCAAATAGAAGACCTCAATCAGTGCACATATCATGGCATAGTCTGCAGACTCTTGTGCACAAATTGAAGGCCTTCAATCAGCGCACACTCACATCCTGCACACTCCTGTGCTCAAATTGAAGGCATTCAATCAGCGCACATTCTTTGTGCTCAACTCAATCAGTGCACACTCACATCCTGTACATTCTTGTGCTCAAAATGAAGGCCTTCAATCAGTGCACACTTATATAATGGATAATCTGCTGACTTGCTGTGCTCAAATTGAAGGCCTTCAATCAGCGCACACACATATCATGGCAATACACTGCAGACTCCTGTGCACAAATTGAAAGCCTTCAATCAGCGCACACTCACATCCTGCACACTCCTGTGCTCAAATTGAAGGCCTTCAATCAGCGCACACTCACATCCTGCACATTCTTGTGCTCAAATTGAAGCCTTCAATCAGTGCACATATCATGGCATAATCTGCAGACTCCTGTGCACAAATTGAAAGCCTTCAATCAGCGCACACTCACATCCTGCACACTCCTGTGCTCAAATTGAAGGCATTCAATCAGCGCACACTCACATCCTGCACATTCTTGTGCTCAAATGAAGGCCTTCAATCAGTGCACATATCATGGCATAATCTTCAGACTCCTGTGCACAAATTGAAGGCTTCAATCAGCGCACACTCACATCAAAATATAATTGTGCTCAAATTGAAGGCCTTCAATTCGCGCACACTCAACATATCATGTCCTCATATGGCGTTCAGTATTATCCTGTGGACTTACCATCTAATATAAATATATAGTGCTATGTGCCCAAAACCTCAATAGGGATACACATGTTAAACTATCAAATTTGAGACTTGGGGGAAATTTATACTATATTCCTTTTTTGGCAACGCCATTGCAAGGCCTAAACCCCTACCTAGTTGTCAAGAAGGGTATAGAATTGTGTTGCCTGAGTGACTGTCACACAGTGATGCAACATATGAACCAACAAACCCATGTCACTCTCCTACATACATATCTGGATAATGGAGTAGTGACTTCTATGAGTATGGTTTACTGATTCAGCACCTTTTAATAGCTAAACTGGTTGTGACCAATGATACAACTGTGAAAAAAGATTATTTTATTCTCCTATGGAAAGGGTACATGAGCTTGTATGCTCACTAGAGCTTAAGCATAGAAGTAGGGTGGGGTAACTCTCACTCCTTGCAAGAAAACCATCAATGCATTAGGAATGGCAGATCTCTATATCTCTGAAATATTCAAATGCTTGGACTACCAGATGTACTCATCTCAGATTGAGGACCACAGTTCTCAGCTAAAGTCTTCAGGAAATTAGAAAGATGTATTGGATTGACCATAGAATGAGCCCATAGAATGAGCACAGCCTATCACCCTCAGACTGATGGAGAAACAGAATGTGTTAATCAAGAACTGGAAGATATCTCCAAATATTTTGCACAAATAAACCTCACAAATGGAACAACTACTCCCAATCACAAATTTGCCCACAATAACTGACATCATGATTCAGTTAAAGCATCACCTTTCCAACTCATGTATGGAACAGACCCCATTGTGTTACCTACTGCAGTACAGAAAATTATGACAC
>JAEBUS010000006.1:147762-170883 GCA_023014475.1 Amanita pallidorosea
AGACTGATAATATTATATGTTATATCCACACTCACGTCCTCTAAATCCACATATCTTCACTCCCAAATCTGTCATCGTGTTATCACGCTCCATCTTGTCCATTGAGCCTTCCCTGTTTCTCCTGTTCTTCCAAATCACTATTCATTGTGGAATATTCTATGTGGGAACAATTAACAAGCTAACCACTCTCTGTGTCCTCAGACATGTATAATATATTGCGGTGGGCAGCACTTCATGTCACAGGCTCAATATTATTATGACATTAGTGGCCACCACCTGATTCTGATGAGTCCACAGTAAACCGTAAGTGTGGCACTGCTTTTTCCCAGGCTCAATATATTTTATCATATTAGCGCGGCCACCTCTGGCTCTTCAGGCACCTAAAAATATAATTAGTATGCGTTACTTGTTTGTGTTAAGGCTCAATATAATTGTATCACACTGAGGAGGCCACCCCCTGTTGTAGGCCAGGTATGGCCATTATAGTGTGTCAAGGCTTAGTATATCATCAACAGTAAGGGGCCACCCTGTGTTGCATTTCATTCTGTATAATTTGCCACAGTTTGGAATTATCAGGCTTGATATTTTTGATGGCCTTGGATGATGTATGCCAGCCTTATCCTCAGACGCATATTATTTTTCAACAGCCCTAGGTTCTCAAAATATATTTGATTCAAAGGTGTGCAACAGTAAAGTAATCATGTGAAGAGTGACCTTGTGACATGCCTTGTTATCAGTGATAATCAACACCCCACATCTTTACCAGTAACCTTCACTTAGGACCATGTTTCGCAGATGATCTCATTGTAGGCTACCTGGTGAGCAGTAACTTCTTCCACACCTTGCTCCCACACTCATAAGTTTCCTGCTATATCTCACTCCTTCAGGTGATGCAAGACCAGAACAACGTAATAAGCATGACCGCAGGGCTACAACTCATAAGCTGGCCCAACTTCAAGTCATACACCCAGATTTCAAATGGAATGTTCATGTCTCATCTCGTAATCAACGCCATTATGAGATTTACTGGAAGGCGGTAGTAGCCTTGTGGTGTGCTTCTATCAGGGGCTTTGCATGATCTGTAAGTAAACTTTGGTGCAATAGAAACTGGGAATCTGAAAATACACAATAATTTTTGATGTTTTTGTTGTTACTTTCCACGCTGCTATGTTGGTCCCATTCCAGATCACCACATAGTTTGTAATGCCAATGAACGAAAATGCCTTCATCAGCAGCAGACAATTTTGACATGCAGATTACATGGCTGTCATCTGATTCATTCGCCAAAGCTGCTGAAATGCCGACATATATTTTTTCCACACATCAGATCTTATTGAGATTGTAATCAATGGCAGGGTAATGGGAAGATATCAGGGTGCAAGAGCAGGTAGTCATAAAGGAGTAATCATGTATCCCACTAGATTTCACCACTTGTCACCGATCTCAATTACTACGCTATTGAGAAGGGTTTCTAAGTCCCCCTGTGGCCCCTGTCATGTAGGAACGAAAGTGTGGCATGATGGTGTGCTATAGGGAAAAACTTTTGAATGGGGGTAGGAATAAAGCTTTGTAATAGAGCACATCATTTTCTCCTGAAGTGTTCAAATATCCAGGATTTCTTAGTTGATTGGGATTGTAGATGAATGTAAGAAGAGTTGATCTTAACATACATATGTATGGATTCCCCAGCCTATCGAGGTTTTAAATTAGAGTATTATACACATTGCATGTTCAAGATGAGCTAGAACCACAAGTGATGTGTGCATTTGCATTGGAGGATACGATAATCAGATGGCTCCAAACTGCACTGGATTGTATTTGCTTATTTGGTGGTTGATAAGATATCCAAGCTATAACTGTGATGTCCTGAGGCTAAGTACCATTATCTCACTGTCATTGAGCCAGCATAGAAGCATCTTTCTGTCCAGTACAGATGTGTGTGGATAGGGCATTGCTCCCCCTATGATCAAGTGTGGAACTGGATACAGGAGGAAAAAAATCTCCTGTGCAATGCCATCGCAAGAGTAGATGCAAAAATTGTCAATATTAAATATGTGGTTCATAGTGTGTGCAGAACAAAGAGTGAAGTCCTGACTTCACTACTGATATTGAAGCTGAAGACATTCTTTCATTCCTTGTAGCACCACGATGTGCTGCAGTTGTCTGGAGAATGAGTGTTTTAACTTTTTTGGGTTGCAAACTCCTGCAATACCAATGCTCATCAATTTGTGTCAGTCATTGATATTCAATACTGCTAGATTTACTCCCTGCCTTATTAGTCAGGGTTTTTAATGCTCTGTCCTTTTTCTCAGTATATACAATATGCTCGAGTGGGAGGGTTGGCAGGAAGAGGGGGAGGGACGTCACTTTGCCTTCAACTGTATTGGCCAACTGTTGTGAATCCCTGATTGTGATTCCAAACCTCATGTGAGTGGCACACACAGAGTTATGTTGCCACCTGATGAGGATATATATTGCATTAGGATGTTGTCAGTTGGGAGAAGGCATAAGTCATCGGAATCCTCACATCCCATTCGGGTAAAGTGGCTTGCCCATGCTCCATGGTAGGCAATGAAATGATGGAACGTATTACAATCCTCATATCTAGTTTAAGTTCTGAATGAAGGTGGCAAAGTAGTTGGACTCATGAGTTTGACAGCATGGGTGATGTTGCAGAGGTGGCCTTCCAGAGCTTTGTGGAGTCTCTCTTACCTTGGTCTCAGAGTGCTACAGCAAGCCTTACAAGAAAGAAGTGCCTCACAGTCCAAAACCAGGATTGGCTGATGCTATAGCCACTCTGGCTTGTTATTCAGTTGACTGATGCCTGCCCAGGTAACTGCCTCTTCAGGCATTGTAAGCATTTTTGCAGCTTTTATTGACTATCCTTGCCTCAACTTGGAGAGTCCTGGCTGCATGAAATGGAAACAGTGTAGGGTCTGGGACAAGGTGAGCAAGATATGATTGTATCTCAGTCATTTTTTAATGGTTTTCCTTCAATAATATTGATCATCCAAGGCTCCTTCAAGCTTATTCTCATTGAGTCAACCATTTTGCACAGTGCACTTGAATACCCAGTTGGGAATAAAGTTGAATCATACCATATGTTCTTTCTATCATATCTCCCCATTTTTACAGCTTTTGCTTCAATCTAGCAACACAATTTAGAGAAATCTTGGTCCTCTCTTTGCATTAACCATTTGATGCAGGCACCTTTTTGTCTTTCTTTATTTATCATCTTTTCACTGAAACCATTCTCATCATATCTCTCTGTGTTGCAATGGTTTTTACTCTCTATTATTACCTCAATGACATATTAGGACCTCAACAGAAGATTTTTGAGAGGGGAGGAGATGATGAGTAGGAAGTGAAACCAACTGAACTGAACTGAGGACTGAGGACTTGGGGTGCTTGGTTTGCTCAGTTTATTTATACAAGGGTGGTCTGTGCACCATCTAAATAAACTATCTACACTGAGTAAGTATGAGTAAATAACGGGAATGTATAACTCGGCAGCCAATGCTGTACATGACATTTGCCATGAGTATAGTCTAATTGAGTCCTTTGTCTGTAATTCCTATCTAATTTTATCTGTTCTAATCTTATCTAATCTTAGCGCGACTAGATAAGATAGACCCTCCCTCATGTAAGCTGTTTGACTATGGCTAACACAAGAAAAGAATAAAAATGTCTTAGTGAAACTCAAAGCATGAGAACAAATCATGAACTATCCTGGTGTTTTTGCGAAGCATACATCTCCACTCTAATTCTTCATGGCAGTGTGCTGGGATTAATGTGAGCATTGGATATATCGTGGCTGCCTGTGCATTGGACATCCATGCTTGGTAATGATGCAGCACGAATTGCACAAAAGTAAGAAATAAATTTACCCCATATATAAGTTGAATAGCATGCTTATATTAGACTGTCATGCCCCCAACTTATGCTCATCCAAGGCAACTTCTCATGGCCAACCTTGTGTTTATGTTGCAAGCCAGATATTAGCAACCTACATTCATCATGTCACACTTTGGTTCAAGGTTATGGGCCCAAGCCACATTAAGCAACTGTGTGCAAGACAATGTCTAGTTTGATAATACAGTGTAATTACAGTCATGTCTGATGGTACTCCTACTGTTGTTTCAGCAAGCCAGTCTTCGTCCCTAGCACATAACAACTATCCAATGACAATCTACTATCCTGTGTTACTCCAGAAGAAGAAAGATATACTTGTTTTGCAAATTATTTGCCAATCATTGCTTTTTGTCGAGCATTGTAGATTGGTGGTGCCTCTGGTGTTGCCAAGTCTAGTGGCGGTATCATCTCCTCAGGAATGATCTATTTTTTGAGTCATCTTCAGTGGGTCATAAATTTAGTATTCAAGGGTACCCTGGTGTAAACGGAATAGTGGAGTGCAAAATTGTGGGAAAGGGGTAGATGGGAGGTGGTTTCCATATTAGAAGTTGTAGCACAGTGGAAGTCTTGATTTAGTCGCATCCAGTCATGTTTCCCTTAAAATTTTTGTTCCCATTGAGAATGTAATTTGTAGGGGAAATGCCATAAGTTTGTTGTATAATGAGGATCTTGTTTGGCAGCTAGGCTTGTATTCCCAGTTCAGACCATCCATGTCATCAACATGTTGTTGTGTAAGAAGCCTTCTTTGCCTATGTAAGTGAATTGGGCAGTGTCCCATCCTTGTTCTGTGTTGGGGCAGAAGTAACTGATATTCCAGCATGGACAGGGCCTGCTGGTTTTGGGTGAAGATATTGGTGCTCTGGAGGGGTTTTAAAATACAGAAGTTGTTCACATAAAGTGGGAGAGAGAAATCTGAGAAGCAGATGAAGAATGTTGTAATTTTTCCATTTCCTGTCTTTGCAAGGTGAAATGAGAATGTTGGTGGATGCATATTTCTTTGTGAATGTGGTTTTGTTTTTCAGATAAGGCAGTTATAATATTAGATGCCTTCTGTGTTTTGAACTGTAGGTTGTTGTCATGGGTCCTTATACTTCGCAGTATATCTGCAGCCTTTCCTAAATTGTGTTCAGGTTCCCAGAGTGTCATTGATCTGTGCCTCCCTTTGATAAATAGTGATAGCCTGTTTACAATCATCACCCACAATGCGCCTAATATAGGGCCTTCAAACACAGCTACTCACCAGTTTGACCCTTGGAGGTTTTTTCTTTCTTTTCCATTTACATATATTGAAATAAAGTCCAATTACACAAACCTGTACATATGATTGCTGCTGCAATCATAGCCTGTACACATTTTCACATGTGAGAGAATGCTTCTTACTTCAACTTATTCCTCTTGTCATTTATTAGATCTGGAGGTGGTGTTGTATTAGTTTGGCTCTGTGCATTTCCATTTCTTGTAACAGAGTAATAAAGTGATGTGTGGAAGAATGGGATGTATGTGCCATGTTTCTGGAGTTTAGTTTGTATCGTTACTGGTCCTCAAAACTATGTTTCGACATGAAGGGTCCCTCTCATTTCAGTGCTCGTTTTCATTTGTATTGGTACGGGATGTTAGGTTTTCTGTTTTTGAGCCAAACCTTGTCCCGTGATTTGAACTTGATTGACTTGTCTGCTTATTCATCTGGTCAACCATCATCTGGCTAGTCATGTGCAGCAGCTTTTCCTAGCTTTTCTGCAGCAGTTGTAGTATTCCTTAACTGCTGCTGGTGTCGGCGTGCACTCACATCTGGCAATATCTGTGAGCACAAGAATGTGAGTGTTGCGCTGCATTGAAGCCTTTCAATTTGTGCACAGGAGAGTCTGCCAGATATTTACCATGATATGATGTGTGCATTGGAAAGCCTTTCAATATGGCACAACGCACCAGGAGTGTTGCAGAAGTAACTATGTATGTATTCCTGCACACTCCTGCCCTTCACAATGTGAGGCTTCAATTAGTGCACACTTACTACTAATGCTTATAATCTGCAGAATCCTGTGCTCAAATTGAAGGCCTTCAAATCAGCGCACACACACATCATGGTATAAATCTGCACACTTTTTGCTCAATTTGAGCCTTCAATCGGCTGTACACTCACATCTGCACATTCTTTGTGCTCAACTTAATCGGTGCACACTGCCACGATCCTGTACATTCTTGTGCTCAAAATGAGGCCTTCAATCATGCAACTATACTTACATTGGTATTAATCTACAGAATCCTGTGCTCAAATGAAGCCTTCAACAGCGCACACACCACATCAGGTATATCTGCACACGTTTTGTCTCAAATTGAGGCCTTCAATCGGCGTAACACCATCTGCACATTCTTTGTGACTTCAACTTAATCAGTGCACACTTCAATCGCTGTAATTCTTGTGCTCAAAATGAGGCTTCAATCAGTGCACACTTATAATAATGGTATAATCATACAGAATCCTGTGCTCAAATTGGAAAGCCTTCAATCAGCGCACCACCACATCATGCGTATAATCTGCACACTTTTTGCCAAATTGGAGCCTTTCAAATCGCGTTAACCTACACTTACCATCCTGCCCACTTCTTTTTGTCAACTTAATCAGGGCACACGTCACATCCTTACTTCTATGTGCTCAAAATGAGGCCTCAATCAGTGCACACTTAATCATATGGTATAAATCTGCAGATCCTGTGCTACAAATTGAAAGCCTCAATAGCCACAAAACATCATGCATATAGTCTGCACACTTTTTGCTCAAATTGAAGGCTTCAACGGCGTACCACTCAATCCTGCACAATTCTTGTGTGCTCAACTTAATCAGTGCACACTCACAGCCGACATTCTTGTGCATCAAAATGAAGGCCTTCAAATCAGTGCTTACTTATATAATGTATAATTGCAGAATTCCTGTGCTCAAAATTAAGGCCTCTCATCAGCGCACACACAATCATGGTATAATTGCACTACTTTGTGCTCAAATTGAAGGCCTTCAATCGGCGTACACTCACATGCCTGCACATCTTTGTGCCTCAATTAATCAGTGCACACTCAAAATCCTGTACACTTCTTTGGATGTCAATATGAAGGCCTTCACATCAGGCCACACTTATATAATGTATAATCTGACAGACTCCTTTGCTCAAATTGAAGGCCTCAAATCAGCGCCACACAATATCATGTATAATCTGCACACTCCTTTGCCTCAAATGAAGGCCTTCAATCATGCATGCTCACATCATAGTTTACTCTGCAGACTCTTGCACAAATTGAAGGCCTTCAGAATTGGGCGTTACACTCAATTCTTGCATTATTCTTTGTGCTCAACTCAATCAGTGCACACTCACATCTGTATTTTTTTTCGTGCTCAAATTGAATTGGCATGCATTAATTGTCTATCTTACTCTGCATTCCTGCCCTCAATTGAGGCCTTCATCAGCTTCACAGCTCACTCCTGCACACTCCTGTGCTCAAAATTGAAGGCATTCATCAGCACACACTCACATCATAGTGCAATATCATGGCATTAGTCTCAGACTCTTGTGCATGAATGAAGGCCTTCAATCAGTGCACACTCACATCTTGCACATCCTGTGCACCAAATTGAAGGCATTTAATCAGCGCACCACTCACATTTCATGGTTATAATCTCCAGCTCCTGTGCTCAAAATAGAAGACTCTTGCATCAATGCACATACCATTACATAATCTGCAGACTCCTGTTGCACAAAATTGAAGGCCTTCAATCAGTGCACACTTGATCCTGCACATTCCTAGTGCTCCAAATTGAGGCATTCTCAGCGCACATCACAGTTCCTGCACATTCTTGTGCTCAAATAATAGGCATTCAATCAGCATACGCTCAACTCTGCAACTCCTGTGCAATGAAAGCATTCAATCAGCACACGACTCACAGTTCTGGTATAGACTCCTGTGCTTCAAATAGAAGACCTTCATCAGTGCACATCTCATGGCTAATCTGCGAGCTGTGACAAATTCGAGATTCAATCAGCAACACTCACTCATAGTATTAAGACCTCTGTACTCAAATAGAAGACCTTTCAATCAGTGCACATATTATTGGCTAGTCTGCAGTCTCTTGTGCACAAATTGAAGGCCTTCAATAGCGCAAACACTCAATCCGCACATCCTGTGTCAAATTGAAGGCATTCAATCAGCGCACATTCTTTGTGCTCAACTCAATCAGTGACACTCACATCCTGTACATTCTTTGTGCTCAAAATGAGCCTTCATCAGTGCACACTTTAGATAATGGTAAATCTGCTTAGACTCGCTGTGCTCAATTGAAGGCCTTTCAATCAGCGCACACACATATGGCTAATCTGCAGACTCCTAGTGCACAAATTGAAAGCCTTCATCAGCGCACACTCACCGCACATCTTTTGCCAAATTGAAGGCCTTCAATCATGCCACATATATGGCATAATCTGCAGACTCCTGTGCACAAATTGAAAGCCTTCATCAGCGCACACTCACATCCTGCACATTCCTTTGTGCTCAATTAAAAGGCATTTCAATCGGCACACTCACATCCATGCATCTTCTTGTGCTCAAATTGAAGGCGTCAATCGGGCCACATCATGGCATAATCTGCAGACTCTGCTGCCACCAATTGAAAGCCTTTCAATCAGCGACCAACTTCATCCTGCACACTCCTGTGCTCAAATTGAAGGCATTCAATCAGCGCACACTCACATCCTCACATTCTTGTGCTCAAATTGAAGGCCTTCAATCAGTGCACATACTTCATGGCATAATCTGCAGACTCCTGTGCACAAATTGAAGGCCTCAATCAGCGCACACTCACATCAAAATATAATTGTGCTCAAATTGAAGGCCTTCAATTCGCGCACACTCAACATATCATGTCCTCATATGGCGTTCAGTATTATCCTGTGGACGTACCATCTAATATAATTATATATAGTGCTATGTGCCCAAAACCTCAATAGGGATACACATGTTAAACTATCAAATTTGAGACTTGGGGGAAATTTATACTATATTTCCTTTTTTGGCAACGCCATTGCAAGGCCTAAACCCCTACCTAGTGTCAAGAAGGTATAGAATTAAGCGCGGAGCTGCCAAGCTCGATGAGGCTATCGCCGTCGGCACTCCACTTGAGTGTCCACCCTTGTGTCTCCAATCACAAACGAACGCAATTTACGGCCGTTTGATACGTCCTGCCAAAAGCGGAGGCGACGGTCAAGAGTTCGCGATGGAGACAACGTTTCAGGTTGAAATGGTGACCAATTTACGGTCGTCTACACCGTTTCGCCGTTCTTCGCGCGTAATGAGGGCAGCTTAAGGCTGACCTCCTCCCGCTTGCTCTGCAAGCTCAGCTTATCGCCAAGTCCAAAGCGCAAGTCGCTGAGGTCAAGGAGAAGAAGAAGAAGGAGGTCAAGGCGACGTCGGACGCCATGGATCTAGATCGCGGAGAAGGTGACTCTGCGGGAACCATGGCCAAGATGGTCGAACGACAAGTCGCCAAAGCCGTTCGTAAGCTCAAAAACGTACACGATGTGAGTACAGTCAGCTCGAGTTCCAGGATGACTACTGAACTATTTGACTGCATAGTCGAAGAATCAATCCGCGCAAGGCAGCAACGCCAAGCGTGGAGACGAGAGGGATTCTACGATGAAGAAGCAGAAGAAGAAGGAGCACGCCCGCAACGCCGCGAAGGCGAATCAGAAGCAGCGCCCGCAGCAAGGTGGAGGGAAACCGCCGCCGAAGCAGCAGCAGCAGGGAAAGGGTGGAAAGGGCAAGGGTCGTGCATAGATAGCCTCTGTGCACGGTTCATCACGTCTAGAAATGGGGCCGCACCCCATATTTGTATTGTAACGCGCCGGGACCTTATGTCCCTTATGTCTTCAAAAAATGTGTTTTGCACTTGCGCGTTGGGAATGGATGAGTCACCATTGTGTGAATTCGGAAAGCGCCATCATCTCTTATGTGAGAAACACTTTAAGTGGAATGCGCCGTCGACATACCCAGATTGGTTCTGTGACATAGACCCATTTACAGCAGCACAGCACGTGATAGCGCGCACGCCTCTAGAGATACTCGAGGCTGCTAGGTTCCGCTATCAAGTCCACCTGTCTACAGGTGTTTGTGTACCGCTTCTAATACAAAAGCACCTAAGTGTAGGGATGAAATATCTCCTCGCGCCAGAAATCTTCGCGCACAATCGGCTTGAAGCTGCGTTCGATGAATTCCATAATAGGATACTCTGGCGACTCAAATACCTCTTTGAGTCAGGTGACGACATAGATACTGACTATGACCCGGACTACGAGATTCCACATGACACAGCCGTATGTGATCTCAACATCAGCTATATTGAAGAGGGATTCGCTCGTGGCAAACGACTTGTCTTAAATGCGATCTCCAAGCGTCAAAATGACATTGTGTCATCTGGTGTACAACCAGCGCTTGACTACGAGTCGAAACCGCGTCTCCAGATTGCGCTGGAACCGGAGATCCCTTCAATACGCCGTTACCTTTTACGTAACAATTTAATCGTTACTGGTACGGATAAAAACCTAGGTACCGCTGTGTCCGAACGCAATTGGTACAACAGTAAATGCGAACTTCTACTGTCATCTCCGGAGGATTATACGGAGATAGATATGCAGCAAGTAGATGAATTAATGCTTAGACATTGCCAGAATATGGATACGCTGGCCAGCGAGTGTAATATGCTCAAAGGGAAGTGGCCAGCCGCAAGGCAACTACCGGATTTCTTCCGACATTGGTTACTAAACCGGGAAAGACGCATCACATCCCTAGTTTTCATGGAATACCCAAAATCCATAAAACACCAACGGGAATGCGTCCGATAATACCCTGTCATAGCGCCATTCAGAATCCGGCAGCAAAATTTGTGTCTAAGGTCCTTAAGCCTATAGTGGCATCATCGCCTACTATATTGCAATCTTCACGTCAACTTTGCAAAGAGCTTTTGGATATCAAGGTTACCCAACCCGACCGAACTTGGTTCGTGTCAGGCGACGTTGTTGCTTTTATCCCAACGTCCCACTTGACACAGCACTCGATGCCACTAAACAGCTGGCACGTTTGTTTTACCAGGATCGGAACATCGATGTGTTTCACCCGCTTTGGGCGGTGTTTGATGCTGCCATCGAGTTCGGTAACCGAGATCTGGTCTCACAGTTCAATGGACGGTTCTACCTACAGAATCGCGGTCTGGCTATGGGAGTTAGTGACTCCCCAGACATCGCGAATTTGTATGGGCACTGGTTTGAGATTCACCAGCGCCAGGTCCTTGAAAAACCGTGGTTAAATTATTATAAACGGTATATCGACGATGTTTTCGCCATCGTAACCGCTGACTCTGAACAGGAGGCGGTACGATTAGCATCTGAAAACTTCTCGTTCGTCGGTTGTGAGATTAAGTGGGAAGCAAGCTTGACGGTTTGTGATTTCTTGGACATTCATGTCTTTAAGGATCCGCGAGAACCTGAAAGAATTCATTTCAAACCGTATCGGAAGGCGCGAAACCACTTAGAAAGAATTACGTGGACATCTTACCACCCTTTGACGTTAAGAGGGGTACATTCCTCGGTGAGATGTCGCGGATGGCTGGGCTGTGTAGTTCACTCGAATACTACAACGAAGCGATGTATGAGTTACAGGGCTTGTACGTCGCGCGCGGCTACCCGCCTGGGTTATTGAAATCTTGGCTTAAGGGCCATGTTTCAGATAAATGGAACAAACGATATGACTCGTTGAAAGCGAAAGCGGACGACGACGGGGAGAAAGCGACATTTGTCGTCCTCAAGTCTGAGTTTAACCCAGTGCTTAATTATTTCAACGCTAAAGAATTTAGTGAAACCATTGTATCATCGTGGCGTGAGTCTATGGAGACTTGGGCTCGCGGCGATCTTCCAAAGTGTTATACTGAGGATTGGTCGATCGATAAACAGTCGTTACTCGACGATTTGGCTATTAGTTCAACCTTCCCGACGAAGTTGTTACCCGAAAGGGGAGCGATGGAGGACAGGAGGGTACTTCTGGTCTCGCCGATGTAACAAAGTTAAATTCGATGATGCGTGCGCGATGGCTTGTGTCAAGAAAACGGACAAAATCTGTTTGACCTTGCCAATACTTGGAAGCGCATGGTTCACTAGTATGGATCACACACTGTTCGATGAGCTTAACGCTTATAGACCTGACCTTGTTCGGGTGGATTCTCCGAACCCGCTGATGGACTTTACTGGGAAAATGAGTCGTACCTAGAGGACGGACCACGCCATGGCGTTAAACGTCGTGCTCTGGACTCTGATGAGTCTAGGAAGCGCCCAAGGCCTTCGGGTCTGAGGCATCAACTTCTGCGCGGGTTAACTCCGTATGGGGTCGAAGAGGCGTCTCTGACGTAGTAATCGGCCCGTCGGCTCCATCAGGACTTATAACACGTTTTGTGCAAAAGGGCGGAAACCCTGCAAGACGCAAAGGACAGTAGTCTGTTGTTCTTCGTCCCTCATCGTGTGATTAACCATTGTCTTTAGTAAGCAAATGGACAAATTTATGCTTCGAAGCGCTCAACGCATTGTGCTGCGGCACACTTAACGGTAGCCGGTATTGATTAGGTCAAACCTGCTGTATAGCGATCCCTAAACCCTAAACCGTGCGTTATTATCCATAGCCTTATTACCGGGCGAGCCTTCATGCTTATTCTAATCAAATACTGTAATTGCGTTGTCTAGCTAACCCCTAAGACCCTATAACGCTACGTCACGAAGCACGTGGTGTGAACGCCTCCCCTTAGTAGTCATGGTTTGACTGTGGGAAAGGTGCGCCTCCATTACCGCTTTTAGTATTGATCCGCCCATTGAGTAGTGCGACCTAGGTGCCTAGCGGCACCTAGGTCGTGCGAAAGATGTCTTGGACTGTGTGAACACTTCCATTAGTAATGTGGCTAGGCGCCGAGGCGTCTAAATCGTGTGAAAGTGATCGTTAGTAATACGGTCCGGGTCCGGTGGGTCATCGGTCCGTTCGGATAATAGCTCCTTATGGATTAATTGTCATCGACTTGCGATGACGTGACGTATGACGCTGCAAGGATTGACGGCCCGAAGTTTGAATCGGGTTGATTTAATCTCCGTTTCCCGTGGCTACGGCCCCCTGACACCAGAGCTCCATGAAGCCTAGGACAGGGGTAAGCCTTGGCATTGCACAGCACGTCATTACAGCAATTTGTCCATTTGGAGTTATTGTGTGAACGAACTCTATAATTTCGTCAACAGACACAAACAATAGCAAGGTATATATTCGCTGAGGGAATACTGATGAGCTCTAGCGAAACTTGGACACAGACCACCATCAGTGGTCCCAAGTTTATTCCCCAGACTCACTGTCGACACCACTCGCCTCGACCTTCGGCGAGGCTCGTCCCACCCTAAACCCTAAACCCTAAAGAATTGGGTTGATTTAATCTCCGTTTCCCGTGGCTACGGCCCCCTGACACAGAGCTCCATGAAGCCTAGGACAGGGGTAAGCCTTGGCATTACACAGCACGTCATTACAGCAATTTGTCCATTTGGAGTTATTGTATGTGAACGAACTCTATAATTTCGTCAACAGGCACAAACAATAACAAGGTATATATTCGCTGAGGGAATACTGATGAGCTCTAGCGAAACTTGGACACCGACCACCATCAGTGGTCCCAAGTTTATTCCCCAGATCTCACTGTCGACACCACTTGCCTCCACCTTCGGCGGAGGCTCGTCCCACCCTCAAAACACCTGGAGAGGTGTCTGGTCACTGTCTATGACAGTGATACAATACTCTTGTCATCACAGACGTATGACTCTATGTCTGACGGACATATGAGCTCATCGTTCATGACAGTGACGACCACTGAGACAAACTATGTCTGACGGACATATGATTGCTGCTCAACAGAGGGGAGCAGAGGGGAGTCGAGGGGAGTCGAGGGGAGCAGAGGGGAGCAGAGGGGAGTGGAGGGGAGTCAAGGGGAGCAGAGGGAGGCAGAGGGAGGGCGAGCAAGCAGACAACGAGCTGGACAGCATGGAAGGGTGCAGGAAATTCTAGATCAATGCAGGAGCGTTCAGATAATTGCAGATTGTACATTTTTTACGTGCCAATGCAAAGGCTGTCAACAACGTCTACTATGAGCCCAACAGTGACAGAAAAAATCAGATGCTTCTGACAACGCGGCCATTCCTCCTGTTTTCCCCCGCTCCTCTGATCAAAACAGATTCCTCCCGAGGCTGTTCTCACTGGGAGTGAACAGCGGGTCAGTATAACGACACTCACCGGCATTACAAGAGTGACAGCATGTGGCCCAAGCTGACGTCGCCAGAGCCAGAGTGGCCCGAGCGTTGTTTGGCCGAGCGGGAGTAGACAGTGGAAATCCCAGAGCAGTTAGCGGCCCGAGCGGAATGTGCCGTTTTGCTGATGTGGAGTTGTGAAGAACGGCCTCGTCCGAGGCTTATTGAGCAAGGAGGGACCGGCGGTGGGAAGAACGGCCTCGTTGGAGGCCTATTGAGCGAGGAGGGACCGGTTGTGTGAAGAACGGCCTCGTCCGAGGCTTATTGAGGGAGGAGGGACCGGCGGTGCAAAGAACGGCCTCGTTGGAGGCCTATTGAGTGAGGATGGTGGCAGAACGGGTGGTGCGAAGGAGGGTTTGTGCAAAGAACAGCCTCGTTGGAGGCTTATTGAGCAAGTAGGGACCGGCGGTGCGAAGAACGGCCTCGTTGGAGGCTTATTGAGCGAGGAGAGATCGGCGGTTTGAATAACGGCCTCGTCCGGGGCTTATTGAGCGAGGAGGGACCGGCAGTGCGAAGAACGGCCTCGTTGGAGGCTTATTGACCGGCAGTGCAAAGAACAGCCTCGTCCGAGGCTTATTGAGCGAGGAGGGACCAGCGATGGGAAGAACGGCCTCGTTGGAGGCTTATTGAGCAAGGAGGGACCGGCGGTGTGAATAACGGCCTCGTTGGAGGCTTATGGAATGAGGAGGGACTGGCGGTGCAAAGAACAGCCTCGTTCGAGACTTATTCAGCGAGGAGGGACCAGCGGTAGGAAAAACAGCCTCGTTGGAGGCTTATTGAGCGAGGAGTGACCGGCGGTGTGAATAACAGCCTCGTTGGAGGCTTATTGAGCGAGGAGGGACCGGCGGTGTGAATAACGGCCTCGTTGGAGGCTTATTGAGCGAGGATGGACCGGCGGTGCAAAGAACGGCCTCATTGGAGGCCTATTGAATGAGGATAGATCACCATCCTTGGATGGTTGCAGAACGGGTGGTGCGCAGAAGGAAGGAGGGTGAAGCTTGGAGGGGTGGTGGGGTGCGCTGAGAGGGCAAACGACCTGGTCAGGTGTGCGAGGGTTGGAGCTTTCCGGTTGCAGAACGGGTGGTGGGGTGGGCTGAAGTTGTCATGAGAGGGCGAACGACCTGGTCGGGTGCGCGAGGGCTGCAGCTTTCCGGTGAGAGTAGCACCTGGATTTGTAGTGCGCAATTTCACGGATACGCTCTTTGAAGGTGTCGCAATGTTGAGATGCAACATGTAAAATCCATGATGAGCCTCGACCAGGTTGGATGGCAACTTGCTAGTGGAGTTGCGCGCATAGGCACAGACGCAGACATTTCATAACGCTTGAAGGTGTTGTTTGGTGTTGGATGCGTTCAGGTGGTGGTGGTGATGCGTCCGCTGCTGAGACGAAATGTGTGGTGAATACCCATCCGACCAGGTCCATCCGATGGCAGCAGCGTGAGAACTTTCATTCAAAGCCATGTACGCACATCAGCGCATCAGCGCATCAGCCAGTTACCTCCTCTCTCAGCAGCGTATCCGTCCAAGTTGGATCCGCTCTCACAACCGATGTCGCTTTTCGCAACCGAGCACCAGGACCGCCCTCACAGCGAAAGTTGACACCCACACGCATACGACCAAGTCGGATGCCAACCCATGACACATTCAAACTGCCGCCTGAGCGCATCCGTCCGAGTCGGATGTGCTCGCACAACTGATTTCACATTTCGCACACGAGCACCAGCGAAAGCTGCCACCCAAACGCATACGACCAGGTCGGATGCCAAAACAATGACACCTTCACACTGCCGCTCGCACCACCGAGTTCACAGGTCGACACCGAGCACCAGGACCACCCGCCCATCCTTGACACCTTCATAGTGTCGCCCAAGCGCATCTGTCCAAGTCGGATGTGCTCACTCCACCAATTTCACATTTCGAAACCAAGCAATAGGACCACCAGCCCTTCCATGACACCTTCAAAGTGTTGCCCGAGCGCATCCGTCCAAGTCGGATGCGCTCGCACCACCGAGTTCATATTTCGAAACAGAGCACCGCTTGCCACCCACACGAATACGACCAAGTCGGATGCCAACCCATGACACCTTCAGACTGCCGCCCGAGCGCATCCGAAACCCTTCACACTGCTGCTCGAGCGCATCCGTCCAAGTCGGATGCACTCGCACCATCAATTTCACATTTCGAAACCGAGCACCATGACCAACTTGACACCTTCAAAATGTTGCCCGAGCGCATTCGTCCAAGTCGGATGCACTCGCACCACTGAGTTCTCATTTTGAAACCGAGCACCAGCAAACACCCAAACGGATACGACCAGGTCAGATGCCAATACATGACACCTTCAAACTGACGCCTGAGCACATCCGAGGGCGGGGGCGAGTGAGCGGCACCAAGCAACGCCTTCAAGCACAGTCTGCATCTGAGCCCATTCACTCTGCAATACGCGTGTCCGCACTGCCATCCACACCCTCCCAACCTGGTCCGCGATGCGCGAGTCTCATCACGGATTTCACATGTCGCATCTCAGCTTTCTGACTGTTGTCAAAGCTTAGCTTCTCATCTCCGTCACCACTACCACCATTGACCGCCTCCTGTCACACCATTACCGCTGCTTCACCGCCGTTCACCATCGCAACTCCCACGTCACGCTTCAAGTCTCCCGACAACCGCCACTCCCACTTCACTCGCTGCCGCACCCATTCACCAGGCCCAGACGATAAGCCCTGGGTTTTTTTTTTTTATTTGCAGCGAGCTAAACCTTTTTTCAGCCCCTCCCGTTCACCCACCTGACCACACACACGCACCACGCACCACGCACCAGCACCACGCACCACGCAACCCCCCGCCACCCTCGTCCTTCCGTCACCCCACAGCCGACTCGCCTCCCCTTCGGAACGTCCGTTGGATGCATTTAGGTGGTGTGATGGTGCGTCCACTGCTGAGATGAAATGTGTGGCGAATATGTATCCGACCTGGTCGATCTGATCATCCGATGCGTGTAGCTGCTTTCTGCAGCAGAAGTTCCTGTCACAGCGCATTAGTGCATCAGCACATCAGCCAGGTCCCAGCCGCGTATCCGCTCAATTCAAAGTGCTGCCCCATGTGGTCTCACCAACGATTTCACAGTTCGCAAATGAGCACCAGACTGTCCTCAAAGTGCAAGTTGCCACCCACGCGCATACGACCAGGTCGGATGCTCATCCATTCATCCATTCATCCATGACACTGTAAAGAAGTTTAGAACCATTGTTCATCGTGGCGTGAGTCTATGGAGACTTGGGCTCGCGGCGATCTTCCAAAGTGTAAACTGAGGATTGGTCGATCGATAAACAGTCGTTACTCGACGATTTGGCTACTAGTTCCCTTCCCGGACGAAGTTGTGACCCGCAAGGGAAGCGATGGAGGACAGGAGGGTACTTCTGGTCTCGCCGATGTGACAAAGTTAAATTCGATGATGCGCGGCGGATGGCTTGTGTCAAGAAAACGGACGAAAAATCTGTTTGACCTCGCCAATACATGGAAGCGCATGGTTCTTACTAGTATGGATCACACACTGTTCGATGAGCTTAACGCTTATAGACCTGACCTTGTTCGGGCGATTCTCCGGAACCCGCTGATGGACTTTACTGGGAAAATGAGTCGTACCTAGAGGACGGACCACGCATGGCGTTAAACGTCGTGCTCTGGACTCGGATGAGTCTAGGAAGCGCCCAAGGCCTTCGGGTTCTGAGGCATCAACTTCTGCGCGGGTTAACTCCGTATGGGGTCGAAGAGGCGTCTCCGACGTAGTAATCGGCCCGTCGGCTCCATCAGACTTATAACACGTTTTGTGCAAAAGGGCGGAAACCCTGCAAGACGCAAAGGACAGTAGTCTGTTGTTCTTCGTCCCTCATCGTGTGATTAACCATTGTCTTTAGTAAGCAAATGGACAAATTTTATGCTTCGAAGTGCTTAACGCATTGTGCTGCGGCACACTTAACGGTAGCAGGTATTGATTAGGTCAAACCGCTGTATAGCGATCCTAAACCTAAACCGTGGTTATTTTCCATAGCCTTATTACCGGGCGAGCCTTCATGCTTATTCTAACAAATACTGTAATTGCGTTGTCTAGCTAACCCTAAGACCCTATAACGCTACGTCACGAAGCACGTGGTGGTGAACGCCTCCCTTAGTAGTCATGGTTTGACTGTGGGAAGGTGCGCCTCCATTACCGCTTCTAGTATGATCCGCCCATTAAGTAGTGCGACCTAGGTGCTAGCGGCACCTAGGTCGTGTGAAAGATGTCTTGGACTGTGTGAACACTTCCTTAGTAATGTGACTTTAGCGCCGAGGGCGTCTGAGTCGTGTGAAAGTGATCGTTAGTAATACGGTCCGCGGTCCGGTGGGTCATCGGTCCGTTCGGATATAATAGCTCCTTATGGATTAATTGTCATTGACTTGCGATGACGTGACGTATGACGCTGCAAGGATTGACGGCCCGAAGTTTGATATGGGTTGATTTAATCTCCGTTTCCCGTGGCTACGGCCCCTGACACCAGAGCTCCATGAAGCCTAGGACAGGGGTAAGCCTTGGCATTACACAGCACGTCATTACAGCAATTTGTCCATTTGGAGTTATTGTGTGTGAACGAACTCTATAATTTGTCAACAGGCACAAACCAATAACAAGGTATATATTCGCTGAGGGAATACTGATGAGCTCTAGCGAAACTTGGACACAGACCTCCATCAGAGGTCCAAGTTTATTCCCCAGATCTCACTGTCGACACCACTCGCCCGACCTTCGGCGGTGCTCGCCCACCCTAAAAACCGCCGTCACCACTCCTCTAGGGTTATATGAATGGGTTG
This sequence comes from Amanita pallidorosea, assembly GCA_023014475.1. Lineage (NCBI taxonomy): Eukaryota > Fungi > Basidiomycota > Agaricomycetes > Agaricales > Amanitaceae > Amanita > Amanita pallidorosea. The sequence continues at coordinate 166,878 of JAEBUS010000006.1, forward strand.
TCATGCCCATGGGTCTGCGTAACAGTCCGTCCGTTCAACAACGACGTTTGACCTCAGCCTTACGCCCTATTGGGATCGCATTTGCCATGTGTATCTCGACGATATCGTTATATGGTCAAAAAACAGTGGAGGAGCACATAGTCAATGTGCGTAAAGTCTTACGTGCCTTGGCGACTCCTCGTTATATTTGTACCCAAGAAATCGCATCTTTTTTGTTCGGAGATGGATTTTTTGGTCATCATATTTCGCCTCGTTGCATTGAAGCCATACGGATAAGGTTCCGTATTTTAAACTGGCCGGTACCTGCCTCTGCGACCGACGTCCTGCCTTCTTGGGACTTGTCCGCTACATTGCTTCCTTTTTGCCAATAATTGGCGGATTCACCGCTCAGTATTGACGCCGCTTACAGATAAGCAACTGATAAGCAGTTTCCCCGCGTGGTCGGCGTCAATCAATATGCCTTTGATCAAATTAAGCAACTGGTCGTTAGCCGTGAATGTCTCACTGTAATTGATCATACAAAACTGGACACCTGTCGTATTTTAGTGACCGCCAATGCCTCCGAATAAACGTTCGGTGTGCTATGCTTTCATTCGGTCCTACTCTGGGAGATGCTCGGCCTGTTGCTTTTGAGTTCTCCACATTTAAAGGTGCCGAATTTTAAACTATCCTGTCCACGAAAAGGAATTGTTAGCCATTATAACGTGCCTTAAAGAAATGGCGTGACGATTTGTTGGGGGTACGCTTCACCGTTCTCACCGACCATCACACGTTTGCAAAATTTTAAACGCAACGCGATTTGTCTTGGCGACAATGCCGGTGGTCAGAATTTATGGCTCAATTTGACTGCAATATTCAGTATATCAATGGTGCTCGTAATACCGTTGCCAATGCCTTGTCACGTACCGCGTTCCTTGACGACGCTTCTCCTGTCTCTCTGGTGGCTGCCTTGACGGATGCTCCATGCTACCGAAGATCGTGAGCGTTCGTTCGGAGAGACTCGTTTGCAATTCCGTTCCGATCCGGATTTGCGAGCTCAACTCCTGGCAGGGTATGCTTCGGACCCTTGGGTCAACACTTGGTGTCCGCAGCTGAGGGAATGGGCTGGCTTTAGAGCAAATCGAGGGGCTATGGTTTTTAATAAACGACTCATCGTGCCAGATGTTCCAGCTTTGCGCGTCAAAATTTTCCAATGGGCTCACTTTCTTCGGTCACTTCGAAGTTATAAGTCCTATGCGTTGCTTTGGACAGCTACTATGGCCGAATATGCATAAATCGCTCGACCGTTTGTTTTTACCTACTTGTGCAGAATGTCGTCCGTTGTAAACCTGCTCAGCATGGTCTGTTCCGGACCTCTGCACCCGTTACCTATTCCAGACGGACGGGGTTGATTCTGTTGCAATGGATTTCATTGGCCCATTGCCGGAGGAGCATGGCTTTACTGATTCTATAACCATGACGGATCGCCTCGGGTCGGAAATCTGTTAATACCCACTCGTACGGATGCGTCGGCGAAAGACGTCGCTTGCTGTTCTTCAACCATTGGTATTGCGAGCATGGCTTGCCCCGGACCTTGTGTGTGATCGTGACCCTAAGTTCAATCTCGCGCCTTTTGGCGCGCGCTTCATAACTTGACTGGTGTCCAGATCAAAATGTCGTCTGCGTTCCATCCCGAAACCGATGGTGCTAGTGAACGCACGAATCGCACGGTTTTGTCAGGCCCTGCGGTTTTTATGTCGCCCGTAACAGCGAGGTTGAGTAGCGCACTGCCACGTGTTCGTTTTCACATGATGAACACCATCACTCGTCCACCGGATTTTCAGGTTTTCAATTGAAAATGGGCCGTTCCTCGTCTTTTACCCCGCTCGCTGGCGATTCGTTCCCTTCCGCGCGACTTGGATACCAAACACGCTATCTTTAGCGTATAAAAGAACTGGAGTTGGACCTTCTAAAGGCTCATAGACTGTATGTGGCCGCGGCAAGATTTCTCACGCGTTTCAAGCTAATAAACGACGGACTCCCGCCCGGTATTTAAATTGGGTGACCAAGTTTGGCTGTCCACCATCATCGCCGCGCGAGTACAAGGCTAAAGGGAGAACCCGCGTCACGAAGCTCATGCCTCGTTTTCGACGGCCCCTATCGGATTATCTGCGGCGCAATCCTGAATTTTCGACGTACACCTTGGACCTTCCCAATAGCAAATTTCTCCCTACCTTCCATGTTTCTCTTCTCATGCCTTTTCAGAATCTGATTCTTCCTTGTTTCCAGGTCGCGTGCAATCTTGGCTGATGCGGTCATCGTTGACGGCATTGAAGAATGGCCGGTTGCGGACATCATCGACGAACGCCGATGTGGACGCGGCATGAAATACCTCGTCCGTTTCACCAATCAGCCTCCTTCGGAAGACCGGTGGCTTGCTGGCTCTCTGCTGCGCACAAACGCCGCCTTGGATCGTTGGCTTGCGTCAAAGCATCAAGAGTAGGGCGGTTGGGTCGGGAATGTTTATTTTTGTTTCAGCCACCGGTAGCTTTTTTCCCCACGTCGGGGTTTTTGATGCACCCGCGTGCGCTACGCTTTACTTATTCTTTTTTTTATGATGGGGGAGGGTGTAATAGGACCATCGGATAAGAACGTCATACATCGTCATACATCGTCAAACCATACGTCATACACTGCGGAACCACAAACAGACGAACAAACATTAGTTACATATATAAGTCAGGAGTAGACGACCATACGTCATACACTGCGGAACCACAAACAGACGAACAAACATTAGTTACATATATAAGTCAGGAGTAGACGACCTTTCGCTAGTTCCTTCTTTTCCTTTCTTTTGTCTTCGTTACTCGACGACCAACATAGTTTGATCCTGCTTTCCGATCGTGGATTAAGTGATTTGTCTCGACGTATAGTCGAGGATTTACATTAGAACACACTTGGGGATAGCGAACATCATCTGGAAATCTTTGATAAATTCATCTCTACCACCATAGCAAGGAGGCATGAGAGTGTTTGCGTCGCATTATCATCTGATATGTCAACGTGAATTCTTGCCGAGTAAACTCCTGCCACTTTGAAACACGCTCATTCAGCTGAGAAGACCTAACCAGCACTTACCGCCACTGGAATATCGTCTAAGCATCCCACACGATGGTGGTCCACGCAGCACAGCTTCATCTAACCCGTTAGGCATGTCTCGTGTAAGGTGTATGGATGAATGGATGAATGGATGAGCATCCGACCTGGTCGTATGCCGTGGGTGGCAACTTGCACTTTGAGGACAGTCTGGTGCTCATTTGCGACTGTGAAATCGTTGGTGAGACCACATGGGGCAGCACTTTGAATTGGACGGATCGCGGCTGGGACCTGGCTGATGTGCTGATGCACTAATGCGCTGTGACAGGAATTCTGCTGCAGAAAGCAGCTACACGCATCGGAGATCAGATCGACCAGGTCGGATACATATTCGCCACACATTATCTCAGCAGTGGACGCACCATCACCACCACCTAAAGCATCCAACGGACGTTCCGAAGGGAGGCGAGTCGGCTGGTCGTGGGTGACGGAAGGACGAGGGTGGGGGGGGTTGCGTGGTCGTGGTGCGTGGTGCTGGTGCGTGGTGCGTGGTGCGTGTCAGGTGGGTGAACGTGGAGGGGCTGAAAAAGGTTTAGCTCGCTGCAAATAAAACAAAAAAACCCAGGGCTTATCGTCTGGGCTGGTGAATGGGTGCGGCAGCGAGTGAAGTGGGGAGTGCGGTTGTCGGGAGACTTGAAGCGTGACGTGGAGGTGCGATGGTGAACGGCGGTGAGCAGCAGCGGTAATGGTGTGACAGGAGGCGGTCAATGGTGGTAGTGGTGACGGAGACGAGAAGCTAAGCTTGACAACAGTCGGAAAGCTGAGATGCGACATGTGAAATCCGTGATGAGACTCGCGCATCGCGGACCAGGTTGGGAGGGTGTGGATGGCAGTGCGGACACGCGTATTGCAGAGTGAATGGGCCTCA
>JAEBUS010000006.1:170908-235014 GCA_023014475.1 Amanita pallidorosea
TCGCAATTCAACTCCCCTCTTTCGAGAAGATCGTTACATACGCAAATAAACTTCGAAGTGATCAATGAGGACCTTGACACTGCTGCATACGAGCTCACATACAGGAAAAGATAGACGACTTCCGAAACACATTGCACGATATGTCTCCGCTTCAGCGAGATTCGTGGGCACATGACTGAGCTTACTCAGAAGGGCTCACGTTTGGACCAGATATCTGACGAGCTGGAGGTTATATTCCAGTACGTCCTAGATCGTCTCAAGAGGCCTTCCCTCCACGGATCACGCACCAATCACGAGGAGCGGCAAGAGAGGGTCACACGTGTTCTCGACGGGGCGGAACAAGGGCTCCTTACTTTGCTCGCAAACATGGATGTCTGAAGACGGGCTAAAGAATCTCCGTGGCTCCTTTGACCAGTTGAAGCCCCACGTCCAGAGGCTGGTCGTCATCACGGGTATGCATTGTCCGCAGTCTGCATCCCAGTCTGCGCTCGACCTCTTTTCTTATAGGTGAACTGATAGAACAGCACCCCATTCTTTTCAGTACGTTGGTGTTCGGTGGGTGTCATGTTGATTCCAGAGTCATGGATCCTGCGCCCGCTTCTCAGGATGTAGCTTCGGCCCAGATGGCCCTATTAAAGGTAGGCTGTGGCCAATTGATGACTATCGCTGAGCGGGTTTTCATACGGTGGATCTCCAGGTCTCTTGCAGCTTGGACTCAGCGTTGGTTCTCGGGGCTCAGTGATGGAAGGTAGTTGTTTGCCATCCTGCAGAGGGCAGGTATGAAAGGAATTCCTTATGCTGTTCCATCATTGGGCGTTTCGGGGGTGCCATCGGGCCGCAGTGGGAGCTCTCTGGGGTGTAGAAACTAAGTCTGTAGAGCTGTAGTTATCACAGCAAACTTGTAATATGTCTGCGAACATCGTTTTGGTAATGCACTAATCACTGGACTTGTAGAATCGTTTCTCTTCTTTGGAGCACTTTTATGTTGAGATAAGATCGTAGACGACATGATAGCCAACCTGAGGAAAGATGCTCGCCAAAGTAAGCATATGGCACTTTATGGGCAATCAGTGGAAAGGAAATCTACTACTGGCGGTGTATCGCATGTTTGGCCACTCACGTCATTGGACCAAGTCCGAGTTTGTCCTTGTTCATGTCTCCAGCAACTCCGCAGCCGCTTGCTCATATCCGACAGCAGGAACCACAGCAGGTCGAGAGGAGCAGAACGTGCAGCGTGCAGGAGCATTTCTGCAAAGCTAGTGTTATTGTCCGCACGAAGCACTGGCATTGTAGTTAACTTTTGAAGCATGGACTCTTGTTAAGTGTATTGAATACGTAATGTCTTTCTGAGTTATGGCGCCACTACATCATTGTCATTTTGCTTTCCTCCTCCTCTTTCGCTTCCTTCCGATAATGGAACCAATCGTCTGCCCAAACTTCTTGTCTGCATAGATCCTTTCCAGAGACTTCGTTTGAACATTCACCTCATGGGCTGGTTTTGGTGATGCTGATACACGCCGTTTCTTCCGTGGGTTACCTTCTCTGCCTCATTGTCACCATCACACCGTCTCGTGGTCGCTTACTCTTCTTTTGGTTTCCTTTTGGTACGAGATGGTTCGGGTTCGGGCTTGTTCGACCGACCGTCATCTAACATCTTCTTTCCGTGCTCCGATACATCTCCGTCTGATGCTGGTGATCGATTCAGAATCAGAGGAACGTATTACGACTGAGCAAACAAGCTACTCACTTTTGCTTTGTTCTTTGCACTGCGTTCCGCCTCTGAACGACTTGAACGTTCTCGATGGAGAATTCGACGATCAACGTTCCTCTGCTTTTACTGCGTCCTTCGTCGTCCCCCGTCTCCTTGCTGCCTTCATCTTTCCTCGACTTTTCCTTCTCCAGCTCTGCCAGCATTCTCCTCAACTCGCATCTGTTTGTTCTTCTTCATCCCCATCCTCGCCCGCCTTGCCCTTGGCGACTTTCTTCTGCTTATCCGCTCCACTTTGATGAGCCGTTCGAGTTCCTCTTTCCACCACGTCCTGAGCAACCGGTCCACACCGAATTCCCGTTCGCCACCTCAGCACGCGGAGAGCATCCGCGTGTGTACACATCTCGATAAAGCCGTATCCGCGACTACGACCTTTCCCGTGATGGCTCCCACGGTCTGCCTGACGCACGATTTTGGCCTGTTTGACGCCAGAACCACCTCTGTGCTGTCCAGGCGAGCTTTTGGAACTGCTTTTCTTTGCGCTTGCCAGATTTACTCATGTGGTAGCAGCGAAGGAGCACTGCTGGCGCCACTCTCGGTTGCCGGCTCGCTTGCACTAATCTACACGTCGTGCTTCTCCTCCCTCTCCACGCCAGACTGCCCTGCAGGATCTTCTCAACTCTTCTTCTGCAGATAACCGGTCCCTTTCGCCTGTTTCACTTCTTTTTCGAAGTGCGTACGGCATACGCAGCGAGCCGTTTCAACATCCGTTCCGTGACGTACAAGGGAATTTGACGAACGCTAAGCCGTGTTTTTGATATATACAGTGAAGGGTTGGACTTGAGGAGAGCGCGGCGGGCGTTGAACGAGTGGGTCCTGCGCTCAAGATCGGTGGGAGAACGTGAGCTGCTAGTGGGCTGTTGGGCAAGATGACTAGCATACATATAGTGACGTTGGTGAGCAATAAACTGGGGTGGAAGATGAAAAAACGCAGCGTACCTCCTTCGCGTAACAGGTACTGTTGCGCTTGTCCGCCTTTTCGCGAGCGCCGCTCGCCATTCCTTCAACCTCCCTGCTTCGTCTCGTGTCACGGCACGTATGACGTCGAGTGCACGGCCGTGCAGAACAAGATTTTGAGCGAGGGAAGCAGACGGGTCGGGTGTCAGGATGAGAGGAAGAGTGAATGGGTTCTTTTTTGGCTTTATTGAACAAGTCAGTCGTTCGCTCCTGCAATGACATGTCAACGCACCACAGCCATCGCGTGACCGCCCGTCGTTTCGGCTTTGAGAAGTTCACTCTGCTCAACAACTTTGTCCGCGTCTTCTTTGTTCCAGAAACAGGCGAACCCTGTTCCGCGAATCGGCCAGTTGCGAGATCCATCGTGATACGGCGTACCGAAGCGACCAAATGCACGAAACCTTGATGTTTTTGAGTTTCTTATTATATACGACGAAAGTGGGGATGCTTACAGTGTCGAAGTTCATCCTCAGCAGCATCGTATGTATGTTCCGATGAACAATGTTGTGCCAACATCAGTTTGAGGGAGGTGTGGTTTGACAGGCTTATCGTCCTGGTTCCGCTCTCTTCCTCCCCCCTGCTCGCTCTCGCTGCCACTTCCATCATCGAACCCTTGTGATCGTGGATGCTCAAACCGTCTTGTTCGCTCTCCGACTCTTCTCCACCCGATAACACAGATTGAACGTCGTCGTCGTCATCGTTTCCATCCTCGTCCCCATCGCCTGCTCGATCTTCGCCTTTTCTTCCTCCCCACCTATCTTTACCAAAGCCCAGTCGACCGCAATCGTGCGTTCGTTCTTGTCCTTGCCCTTATCGTTCGCCTCCTCAGCTATTCATCTTCACTACTATCCTTTTCCTCTCCTTCCCCTTTGACAGCACTCCCGCTTTTGCCTTGCACGTTTCAGCTCCATCCTCCTCTCCTTCTTCTTTTTCTGCTTGCCTTGCGAGCTCCTCTGCCACGCCGCACGGAGAACAGTGCCGTTGCGTTCTTGCATCGCTTTTCAGCATCCTTGCGGGAGTAAAAACCAGACGAACGCAAAGCCCTTTTTCCGCTCTGGCCTTGTCTGCGGACACCAGGGTCGTTCTGAGCTTCGTCCTTCTGCGTCTTGGCCGTTCTGCACTGGGAGACGCTGGCTCTTTCAAGGGGACATTGATGGAGTAAATGGGCCCGTAAGGAAGAATATAGACCGGAGGTCTTGTGTTGTAGCGTTAAAAGGGAATGTTACGGACAATGAGGCGGTGTGCATGACTGGGAGTAGTGTGGAGGTTTGCGATGGTGCCTTGTGGGGTACCAGAGTATCAAGCCGTTTTTTTGAGCGTGACGGAGAGGAGAGAACCTTTGAGACGTGGGCGTGCAGTTTGTTGACGGCGTCGAGCGCCAATGCGGCGTGGAGAAGAGTGCATGGGCTTTTCAACATCCTTAGGGAGGGATTTCGGACGCAGAGGTACCATAACTTGCCTGAGGAAGCATTTTCAACACCGTCGTCACCCAATAAAGGCCATTCATCTTTCCGCACCCTCATATTTGCGGATCTTCTTCCACAGCGACTTGGAGTCTATAGAAGGTGGCAGACCAGAGATAATCACGGTGCGGATGGCTGGGGATCTTGACTGGTCCTTTTGATTCGCGGTGTGGTTGTGGCTTCTGCGATGGCTTTTTTTGATCGTTGTATCACTCCTGTCTTTTTCACCTTGGCCTGTCACATAGAGCGACACAAGATAAAAAAACCCGAGCGACATGAGTTCAACGGATAGATACCTTGTTTTCCGCCCACTGAATCCGTAACTTCCGGCCTACAGCGTCAAGCCCTCGGTATTGATCTTGTCGAATGCCAATTGCGCATCTTCACGCATCGCCAAAAGAAAACATAACCGACGCCCTTGACACGCCCGTTCCAAGTTCACATACTATGAATGCATTACGAACAGGAGCAACGTCGGAGAAGAGGGTTTGCAGTCTGTGGACGTTGTGTTGTAGGGCAGATTGGACACAACAGGTTGAGCTACGTCTGATATGAGCTTATCTGCAGGAACAAACGTGGCCACGGACCCATGCTCTTCTTGCTCTTCTTGCCTCTCGTTCCTTGCGCTGCCCAGCGCCATCGTATACGCCTTGTTTGCATTTGTTGACTGATGGCAATCCTTAATCAAGCGCTCGCACGGGATCAAGCTTAAATCGTGTATATATCTCAATTAAAATACTGATTGAAACTACAGAGAGTCATCGACAACGGCCAAGGAATCGTGGTAAAACGTGTCTCCTCGCGAGCAGCCAGTCATTGCTAGAGAATTGCGACGTTTCAAAAAAGTTTCCATATCATTACCATCCTTCGCCAATACGGTTTCCACTTTTTCCAATAGTTAGAATGTGGCATACGCCGAACAGCCTCTGGAGTATGCACTACTTTGATACTCAATTTGATCCAAGATGAATGCCAACCCAGATTCTGACGCCTGCTTCGCATTCTTCGCTTCCAATCGACAATCCTGCTATATGTGCTCGCTTCGGAAGGACTCTGCAGCGAGCTGATACATACCGCTTTCGGAAATGCTTAGACTGCTTGTACAATCCTCGGATGCAAATCAGCGCGGTTTTGACCATCTCTCGAGGAAGTAGGTGATTCTGCTCCCTCTTCGTCATCCGATTCTTCTTCGTCAAAAAGGTCTGCGTCTGGCATTGGTTCGGTGTCTGGTTGGCTGGCTTCACCGTGGCTACGCCTCCTTCGTCATCCTCATCTCTATCATCTCCATTATCGTCTCTGGACGTCGTGGTGCAGCGTCGGCGCGAATGAATCCGTCCTGTGGTGTAAGCTTAAGCCATCCTGCATATGTATTTGTGATGAGAAGAGGATGGATGGGCATCCGCGTCAGATACGAAAATGAATTTCCCGAGGGTGCGGCCAAGACTCTATCTCGTGAAGGAGGAGTTGTCGCAACTTTGGCTGCATTGACGACGATCGTATTGGGACGGACGTGGCTCAAAAGAGGACAAGGTTCTTGTAAGGTCGGACGTGGTGCTGAAAATCCCCGACATTGTGTACACCGGGTAACGACAAATTGGTTCCTTCATGCTTGTCAGAGGCAAACACCGATATTCGTTCGACGCCGGCCTTGAACACACTGCATTATTGTCAAAGGAACCATCATAACAGAAGAAAATAGGAAAACGAACCGTCTAAGTTTGGCGGATTGCGCTGTTCCCCAAGGTCAAATGATTGAGTTTCACCAGATCCTTCTTTGTAGGGATCAGCACCCACATCGGGGTGAAGCATCGAAGGTGGCGTGCCAGTCAGATCTTACTGTATATTTTGGTAGTGAGTTCGCGTGAAAGAAGAAATAAAGAAACCATGTCATTTACAAAAACACAATTGTATCTTGTATCGAGATGTAACTCATGATATGGAATGCCCACGCGTACTCGAGTTGTGTCATCTAGTAAAGTATAGATACACAAATCCATCCTCAATCGATCATAAGGTATAAGGACTTACGATCGTGTCGTCAGTGCTCGCGCAACCAAATGACAGGTCTGCACAGCAACACTCCGATTCGTAATAGAACAACGACCTTCATGAGGATCAGCCTCACGTGCAAATTTCTCTGATTTCAGCGATGGACGATTCAATTTTCCTTTTGCGCTTCTGGGGGTCTCATTTGATGCTTCTTCTGTGCGTCGCGATCTGGAATGTAAGCAGGAGAAAGTGGTGGAAATGGTCGGTGGTTCGAGTACATCGTCTTCAGGAAGTGAAGCAAGACTACTGCCACGCCTTTCCGGACGCGCAGGGATCGCCTTGTTCTTCGATTGTCATGACAAGTAAAAAATAGTTCACGCTTAGTCAGCTTAGAAATCACACTCAGGAACGCAGGCACGTGACGCGTAGTAAACTAGCCTCGTATCACTGGCGGCATTTCACAAGCTAACATCTCTTTCGTGCGTGAAATCGAATCGTGTTTCAATAATACTTAGTTATCGAATAAATTAATAGATAAAAAGGAATTCGACTGCGATGCGAGTTATAGACGTGCCCGCCCATCGTACCATACGTATTCTGACTGCGGACGCCACTAAAACTATGGTGCAAATGAGTAGTACAAGCCCAATGCGATGGTAACCATCACGGCTTTTCTCTCCTTGTTGCCATTCGTGCAGTGGCGGGAAACTGCGCGTTTTGATTATAGCCTGTAGTCTTTCCAATGCGCCAGTTTTAACGATTATGGCCTCCATCGTGTTGCGAGCCGTATCTTATCCTTGTGAATTTGTAAGGAGCTCCAACGTGAATTTCGCCCGTACAGCCGGCTACAAACTCGCCAGCAGAGACTTTGTGTGTCATGTCGGGCCAGTTGTTGACAGCGGACGACAAGAATATATTCCACCGGACTCCGATGCTTTCCCTACGATAATAAATTGCGTGGATTGCCGCTGAGAGAGCCTTTCTGGGTGCATCTGGATCCTGCCAGCGAGAAGGTTAGATAGAATATATAAAGACGAAATCATAGAATGTGACCAACATAATCCCTTGTCCAGCATATTGTATTTTCCACATAAGGATATCTGGGACTAGCTCTAGTTCACGCACGCCGTGTATCTGAGCACACAGTGACAAAGACGGTCATGAGGAGGTAAGAAAATGCTGGGTTTGAGACGGGAGCTGTTGGGTAATAGAGGCAGGAGACCAGCTCTGGGGCGATGGATCATAGAGGAGAAATTTATACTGCGTGCTTACTGTACGCGTGTCTAGTTTGTTGCGGAAGCGGAAGATCGGCCACTTCGGGAAATGACGGACTGAAGATAGCATTTTGATTGAAACAGATGGTATGTAGGTCATCAACTGTCAAGATTCCTGGATTACGTGGATCGCTTCTGGTATCCGGTCAATAAGCACGCTAAAAAGGCTGAGATGCTCACACTAGTAGCCCGCCCCAATGTCTGCACCCAATGAAGAAGTAGTGTGAGTGACTATAGTAAACAATCACATGGACATACATATTCCTTGTTGATCCCTAAATACCCATCATATTTGCCTAGCCTAGGCGATCTATATCAGTCAAATATACACGGAGAGGGAGGGGTAGCGTCGCACAACACCGTTTTGCAATTCTAAGCGCCTTTCGCACATGGGTCGACCATATCGAACACCACAGACCACCACACGTGACTCAGTTGTCCTACTGAAAGTGTGCGATAAGTGGTCATCGATCATCTCAATGAAAACGGGAAAGAATCTCAGAGTTGTAGCTGCGAGGTTGGGCTCGGACACGACATGGTCCTGACGAAAGATGATGGGAAACAAGTCATTTGTGGCCATGTGAAACGTATCGAGCATATATATAACTTCTGTGCTGACTCACGCAGTCTTGGACTTTTCACCCCGCAAGACGGCAAATGATCCGCTATGGCTATGAAGCTATTCCACGTCTCGCAATTCATTTTAGCTATTACTTACACATAGACTCACAGTGCGAGCTGCGTTGAGCTTAGAAGGCCTATTTATCCTCCGATGTCACCGTTCCTTGAACTTATAAAGGCATGTCATTCTCATCCGAGTCAGAGTGTGTTGCATGTGCGACACAATGTCATGCTGAAACGCTTGATCACGTAGAGATTTTTCAAAAGTACAATGCATCTTTGCATGTCATCCCATGTATGATTGTTGCGTCAGAGACAAGTTAATCAGGTTCAGGTTTATCCAAGTCTATGGCAAATTACCGTCTTCTGCAAAGTAAAAAAATTGGAGAAAATTGCGTCATTGACGATTTTTTCCCTTAGCACCTAGTCGCATAAATACGATCTGAGCTGTACACAAATCCACCTTTTGTGGAGCCGCTTCCCTCACTACGAAATCGATAACAGCTATGTTTCCGGACTCTCATATGGCCATCTTACAGTACAAGACCAAACGTCGAGACACACGACTCGGCTATCTTTATATACGCGGTGCTTACTAATTTACAGATGTTTCAGATGATGTTGTGCCGCGCGAACCGCCATCGTGTCGATGCTATGCATTCCAAATAAAGCTGTCAAACTCCCACCTGAACGTATCCGTCCAAGTCGGATCCTCGATTCCATTACTGTTCGTTATTACAACTCACATCCGACCAAGTCGTATACCTGCAAGCGGCACATTGTTGTCACCTGTGTCACTGTGTGACACCAGCCTGGTCACTCCTGTGACTCAACATATGACTCAAGTACTATAGATGTCACATACGACCAAGTCGGATACCTCTGAGCCACACATTGTCATCACTCCTTGCCTCAACATGTGACACATGTACATGTTACATACAACTAAGTCGGATGCCTCTAAGCTGCACATTGTCATCACTCCTGTGACTCAACATGTGGCAAATGTACTGTAGATGTCACATACGACCAAGTCGGATGCCTCTGAGCCACACATTGTTGTCACTCCTGTGACTCAACATGTGATACAAGTCCTGCAGATGTCACATACGACCAAGTCGGATGCCTCTGACCTGCACATTGTTGTCACTCCCGTGACTCAACACGTGATACAAGTCTGCAGATGTCACATACGACCAAGTCGGATGCCTCTGACCTGCACATTGTCGTCCATCCCGTGACTCAAACAGTGACAATAAGTCCTGCAGATGTCACACTACGACCAAGTCGGATGCCTCTGCCCACACATTTCTGTCACCCCCGTGACTCCCCATGTGACACAAGTCCTGCAGATGTCACATACGACCAAGTCGGATATCACTAAACAGTACTTGGTTGTCATGCTGTGACTCAACATGTGACTCACGTACCGCACATGTCATATCCGACTTGGTCGTATGCCATCCAAAATCTGAGATTGTCCACTAGCTACCTAAGACTTTGACTGCCATATATGGAAATCTATGGTGGTTAGGGTTCATTAGGGTTAAGCTAGGGTTAACCCTCCCATCTCATTCCACGAGTCCCTATCAACCCTAATGTCATGTTGTGCTCACGCTCAGCGTAATGTCACGTTGCGCTCACGCTCAGCATAGTGTCACATTACGCTCAGCGTAATGTCACGTTGCGCTCACGCTCAGCGTAGTGTCACATTACGCTCAGCGTAATGTCACGTTGCGCTGTAGTGTCCAATTACGCTCAGCGTAATGTCACGTTACGCTGAGCTGTAATGTTACCTGTTACTGTCACCTGGTCACACATGCGCACGATGCGCTCTGTGTATTGTCACTCAGTCACACATGCAATGACAATGCGACACGCTCTGCTGAGCTTTATACCCAGTTCGCACATGCAACGACATGCGACATGCTTTTTACCTGGTCCACACACACACTGCGAGCTTTGTAATGTTCACCTCTGGTCACACATGCAACAACACACAACTGAGTGTTACATTATTGTCACCCAGTCACACATGCAATGACACGACGTTATTGTCACCTGGTCACACATACAACAACGCACAACACGCTCTGTAACGTTGTGCTGAGCGTTACGGGTCACACACGGCGACAAACGCGACACGCACTGTAACGTTACACTGAGCGTTAACTTAGGGTCACCCGGTCACAACAGCAACGACGTTACGCTGAGCGTTACGGATCACACACACGACAAACACGCACTGTAACGTTACGCTGAGGCAACAACATTACACTGAGCATTACAGGCCACAACGCGACAACACGCGACACGCACTGTAACGTTACGCTGAGCGTTATGGGTCACACACACGACAACACGCACTGTAACGTTACGCTGAGGCGACGACATTACACTGAGCATTACAGGTCACACACGCGACACACGCGAAACGCACTGTAACGTTACGCTGAGCGTTATGGGTCACAACACGACAACACGCACTGTAACGTTACACTGAGGCAACGACATTACGCTGAGCATTACGGGTCACACACGACGACATGTGACACACACACGCGTTACTTTAGGGTCACCTGGTCACACATGCGACGAGCGCTCTGGTCACCTGGTCATGCACGTGATGACGTTACGCTGAGCGTTATGGGTCACACTGTAACGTTACGCTGAGCGTTACTTTAGGGTCACCCAGTCACACAAGTGAACAATGTTACACTGAGCGTTACGGGTCACACACGCGATGGCACGCGATGACACGCGACGCGCACTGTAACGTTATGCTGAGCGTTACTTTAGGGTCACCCAGTCAACATGAGACGACACGCAACGCGCTCTCTGAGCATTACATTAGGGTCACCTAGTCACACCACCGACGACATGCAACACGCTCTGTAACATACGCTGAGCGTAATGTATTGTAACACTGAGCGTAATGTATTGTTACGCTGAGCGTAATGTAACGTCACGCTGAGCGTTACACCTGGTCACATACGCGACAACACACGACGCGCTCAGCAAGTCCAATGTCAGGTAAGTGCCCTGTTGCTCTAACCTGGAATACTGACTGTTTTATAAGTAGAAAAGCGAGCTGGGAAACACCCTCATGAGAACGCGCAAGCCAAGCGTCGCGAGTCCAACCGCAGTTGGATGAAGACGATGATTCGCTGCTCTGGGGATCGAGGGACCACGTGGGTGGACCACCCTATGATACAGGGCGTCCCTCGAAAGTAGTGAGTTTTTTTTTTTTTCTTTTGTTTTTCTTTCAAATACGTTGTTTAGTAGCGGGCGTTGGCCTGATTTTCCTGATATCTAGAACTCCCCCCTGACTGGCCAGGGGATATTTCAAATGGTCTGGGGCCTCTGTCTATTGGCTCCAGACCCAGAGGGAGAAAGTGAGTTTTTTTTCTATTATTGGAATGCAGGTTTCTAATTAATTTAGTGTCTGTAGAGGAAAATAGATTGTTGTTTGAAAGTTAGTATAAATAAGCATTGTAGAAAATATGCAAAAAGTTTAAACATTGCACAGGACAAGAACTTCCAACACCAATTCCTGATGGTCCTTGTAAGTGATTTCATCATGCTTTATTGAACAAAGCAAAGATGACACCTTACAAGACAGGGACCAGATAATGGAGGTTGAAATCCAGATGATGGAAACTTCATAATGGAGGCCAATGAGTTGGAAGCAGACCAAGATGGGCCCACAATTAGCCACAGATGTAAGGTGTGGTCATTGAGAATTTCCTTAATATACTCAGATATGACAGCCTGCCTTTCAAACATAAGCGACACAAGCTTACCCCAGATGTTTCTCTTTGTACAGGTATTGGAGAGGAGGAGGATAGTGACTCCTTTTCCAAAGCATGGTCTGAAGGCTTTCATGACTATTACATCCATTGGCATCAAGTGATGCACCAAGAGAAAATTAGTAAAGGAGATCAATACATGGCTGTTGGAAAAGGGGAGATTACCAAGTGCAGATGAGATCAGAGGAGTGGGTTTAGCACCAGAAGTGAGTCTACTACTTGTTATGAAAGTGAATAGTTGGAGCCAACCTCTACTACAGGTCATGAAGGGAATACTCAAGTTGGCAAGGAGATACACAAAATTTTATGATAGGGAAAATGAAAGTGGCAGTTAAAGGACAGAAGAAGATTGTGAATATGGTAGCAGAAGTATTAGCTTTGCTACATGCTCTGGAAGAGTAAAAAGCACAATGAGGATCAACTTGAAATATCTGACAAGACATTAGATTAACGTGAGCGTAGGTGACCAGACATTAGATACGCTGAGCGTAAGTGACAAACATTAGATTACGCTGAGGCGTAAGGTGACCAACATTAGATTAACGCTGAGCGTAAGGTGACCACTCATTAGATTAACGCCTGAGCGTGAAGGTGACCACTCATTAGATTACGCTGAGCGTTAAGGTAACCAGACATTGATTACACGATGAGCGTAAGGTGACTACATCATTAGTTAGAGTACGCTGAGCGTAAGGTGACCTCATTAGATACGCTGACCAGACATTATAGTGATGCTGAGCGTAAGTGATACTCATTAGAATTCATGTGGTCAAGTGAAGGATAGTTACGCTAGTAGAGTACCGTTTCGCAGTAGTGACCAATAAGGCAGGATTAAGAGGAAAGATTAAACCTGCGTAGGCTGATCGATCACGTAAGGGTGACCAATTGGTCGACACGATTAGATTACGATGATGCTCGAGCAATTATGCAGAGCTTTCGCAATGGTCCGCGAGTGTTTGCGAGTACAGCGATGCTGCATGTTGCCACACCGATCGGGTGATATGACATGTACCAACATTAGAAGGAAGTTAACGGCTGAGTGTAGGGGGTGACCGCGTACCTATATTAATCGACCGTTAGAAAATTATATCGATCAGGTATAACTAATGAGTTGTTAAGTTGTGTTGGTGAGAGGTCAGAGAGTCATATGAGTGCGTAGTAAATGCATATTTCCTGTCAGAGGAGGATGGCTTGATGATATATTATTACTCAAGGTAGTATAAGGTGTAGAAGGGCTGGACTTCTGATCAATTAGATTAGTTCATTAGAAAAAAAATTTTTTTTCACGGCATTGCCAGTACTTAGATTATCGCTGAGCGTAAGTGTGATCATATAAATACAATCATAGATAACCTGAGCGTAAGGTGACCACATCATTAATTACGCTGCAGACAATTAGATATAGCTGGTGAGGCGTAAGGTGACTACTTCATATAGATTATGACTGAGGACTGAGACGTAAGTGACCACCACATTAGATTAACACTCATTATTTACACTGAGCATAAGTGTGAACTGTGGCCAACACAGAATTTGAGGAACCTGTTGGTGAGTCACCCTGGGTGAAAGATACATAAATGTGCCAAAGGATGTTCCAGGTTGGTGCGTAAATTGAACAACAGTCCACAATAGTTCCACAAATTTATATGTGCCCCAACTTTTGGGCATTTTATAATCCCAACAACGGGCGCCGCCAATTCCTTAGATATTGCAGGAGATAATGTCTAATAGTATACCTCTGATTGGAGCAAAAAAGGTTTTGATAAAATGTGTTCTCCAAGTTTTAACTATTAAACTTTTAAAAAAATGGTATAATTTGTGCACAGGAGTCTGCAGAATATTATATAACCATGAATATGATGTGTTGCTGATTTGAAAGCCTTAAATATTGAAGCACAACTGCACAGGAGTGTGGCAGAGGTAAACATATGATTGTGAGTCTGCAAACACTCCTGCCTCAACGAAAAGCGAGTTCTGATCTTAGGGCATTGAAAAGTGAAGGCCTTTCAAATGCAGTGCACACTTATATAATGGGTAATAAATCTGCAGAATCCTGTGCTCAAATTGAAGGCCTTCCAATCAGTGCGGCACACCACATATGTATAATCTGCCACACTTTTTTGCTCAAATTGAAGGCTTACAATCGGCGTACACTCACATCCTGCCATTCTTTGTGCTCAATTAAAATCAGTGCAACACGAATCCTTTATTTGGAATGCATAGCATCCGACACGATGGCGGTTCGCGCGGCACAACATCATCTGAAACATCTGTAAATTAGTAAGCACCGCGTATATAAAGATAGCCGAGTCGTGTGTCTCGACGTTTGTCTTGTACTGTAAGATGGCCATATGAGAGCATCCGGAAACATAGCTGTTGATCGATTTCGTAGGTGAGGGAAGCGGCTCCCAACAAGGTGGATTTGGTGTACCAGCTCAGATCGTATTTATGCGACTAGGTGCTAAGGGAAAAAATCGTCAATGACGCAAATTTTCTCCCAATTTTTTTACCTTTGCAGAAGACGGTAATTTGCCATAGACTTGGATAAACCTGAACCTGATTAACTTGTCTCTGACGCAACAATCATACATGGGATGACATGCAAAGATGCATTGTACTTTTGAAAAATCTCTACGTGATCAAGCGTTTCAGCATGACATTGTGTCGCACATGCAACACACTCTGACTCGGATGAGAATGACATGCCTGTAATAAGTTCAAGGAACGGTGACATCGGAGGATAAATAGGCCTTCTTAAGCTCAACGCAGCTCGCATCTGTGAGTCTAGTGTAAGTATAAGCTCAAAATGAATTGCGAGACGTGGAATAGCTTCATAGCCATAGCGGATCATTTGCCGTCTTGCGGGGGTGAAAAGTCCAAGACTGCGTGAGTCAGCACAGAAGTTATATATAGCTCGGATACGTTTCACATGGTCCACAAATGACTTGTTTCCCACATCTTTTCGTCAGGACCATGTCGTGTCCGAGCCCAACCTCGCAGCTACAACTCTGAGATTCTTTCCCGTTGTCATTGAGATGATCGATGACCACTTATCGCCCACTTTCAGTAGGACAACTGAGTCACGTGTGGTGGCTGTGGTGTTCGATATGGTCGACCCATGTGCGAAAGGCGCTTAGAATATGCAAAACGGTTGGTTGTGCGACGCTACCCCTCCCTCTCCGTGTATATTTGACTGATATAGATCGCCTAGGCTAGGCAAATATGATGGGTATTTAGGGATCGAACACAGGATATGTATGTCCATGTGATTGTTTACTATAGTCACTCACACTACTTCATTCATTGGGTGCAGACAATTGGGGGCGGGCTACTAGTTGAGCATCTCAGCCTTTTTAGCGTGCTTATTGACCGGATACCAGAAGCGATCCACGTAATCCAGGAATCTTGACAGTTGATGACCTACATACCATCCTGTTTCAATCAAAATGCTATCTTCAGTCCGTCATTTCCCCGAAGTGGCCGATGCTTCCGCTTCCGCAACAAACTAGACACGCGTACAGTAAGCACGCAGTATAAATTCTCCTCTTATGATCCCATCCGCCCCAGAGCTGGTCTCCTGCCTCTATTACCCAACAGCTCCCGCTCTCAAACCCAGCATTTTCTTACCTCCTCATGACCGTCTTTGTCACTGTGTGCTCAGATACACGCGTGCGTGAACTAGAGCTAGTCCCAGATATCCTTATTGGAACAATACAATATGCTCGGACAAGGGATTATGTTGGTCACATTCTATGATTTCGTCTTATATATATATCTATCTAACCTTCTCGTCTGCAGGATCCAGATGCACCCAGAAAAGGCTCTCTCAACAGGGCAATCCACGCAATTATTATCGTAGGGAAAGCATCGGAGTCCGGTGGAATATATCTTGTCGCTCCGCTGTCAAACAACTGGCCCGACATGACACACAAAGTCTCTGCTGGCGAGTTTGTAGCCGGCTGTACGGGCGAAATTCACGTTGGAGCTCCTTACAAGATTCACAAGGATAAGATACGGCTCGCACACGATGGAGGCCATAAATCGTTAAAACCTGGCGCATTGGAAAGACTACAGGCTATAATGCAAAACGCAGCAAGTTTCCCGCCACTGCACGAATGGCAACAAGGAGAGAAAAGCCGTGATGGTTACCAATCGCATTGGCTTGTACTACTCATTTGCACCATAGTTTTAGTGGCGTCCGCAGTCAGAATACGTATGGTACGATTGGGCGGGCACGTCTATAACTCGCATCGCAGTCGAATTCCTTTTTATCTATTTATTTATTCGTATAACTAAGTATTATTGAAACACGATTCGATTTCACGCACGAAAGATGATGTTAGCTTGTGAATGCCCAGTGATACGAGGCTAGTTTACTACGCGTCACGTGCCTGCGTTCCTGAGTTGATTTCTAAGCTGACTAAGCGTGAACTATTCTTTACTTTGTCCATGACATCGGAAGAACCAAGGCGATCCCTGCGCGTCCGGAAAGGCGGTGGCAGTAGTCTTGCTTCACTTCCTGAAGACGATGTACTCGAACCCACCGACCAATCTCCACCACTTTCTCCTGCTTACATTCCAGATCGCGACGCACAGAAGAAAGCATCAAATGAGACCCCCAGAAGCGCAAAAGGAAAATTGAATCGTCCATCGCTGAAAATCAGAGAAAATTTGCACGTGAGGCTGATCCTCATGAAGGTCGTTGTCTTATTACGAATCGGAGTGTTGCTGTGCAGACCTGTCATTTGGTTGCGCGAGCAACTGACGACACGATCGTAAGTCCCTATACCTTATGATCGATGAGGATGGATTTGTGTACATACTCTTACTAGATGACACAACTCGAGTACGCGTGGGGCATTCCATATCATGAGTTACATCTCGATACAAGATACAATTTGTGTTTTTGTAAATGACATGGTTTCTTTATTTCTTCTTTCCACGCGAACTCACTACCAAAATTACAGTAAGATCTGACTGGCACGCCACCTTCGATGCTTCACCCCCGATGTGGGTGCTGATCCCTACAAAGAAGGATCTGGTGAAACTCAAATCATTGACCTTGGGGAACAGCCGCAATCCGGCCAAACTTAGACGGGTTCGTTTTCCTATTTTCTTCTGTTATGATGGTTCCTTTTGACAATAATGCAGGTGTTCAAGGCCGGGCGTCGATACGAATATCGTGTTTTGCCTCTGACAAGCATGAAGGAACCAATTTGTCGTTACCCGGATGTACACAATGTCGGGGATTTTCAGCACCACGTCCGACCTTACAAGAACCTTGGTCCTCTTTTGAGCCACGTCCGTCCCCAATACGTCGTCGTCAATTGCAGCGCAAAAGTTGCGACAACTCCTCCTTCACGAGATAGACTTGGCCGCAACCCTCGGGAAAATTTCATCCGTATCTGACGCGGATGCCCAATCCATCCTTCTTCTCATCACAAATACATATGCAGGATGGCTTAAGCTTACACCACAGGACGGATTCATTCGCGCCGACGCTGCACCACGACGTCCAGAGAGCGATAATGGAGATGATAGAGATGAGGATGACGAAGGAGGGCGTAGCCACGGTGAAGCCAGCCAACCAGACACCGAACCAATGCCAGACGCAGACCTTTTTGACGAAGAAGAATCGGATGACGAAGAGGGAGCAGAATCACCTACTTCCTCGAGAGATGGTCAAAACCGCGCTGATTTGCAGTCCGAGGATTGTACAAGCAGCTCAAGCATTTCCGAAAGCGGTAGTATCAGCTCGCTGCAGAGTCCTTCCGAAGCGAGCACATATAGCAGGATTGTCGATTGGAAGCAAGAATGCGAAGCAGCGTCAGAATCTGGTTGGCATTCCATCTTGGATCAAATTGATGATCAAAGTATGCAATACTCCCAGGAGCCTGTTCGGCGTATGCCACATTCTAACTATTGGAAAAAGTGGAAACCGTATTGGCGAAGGGATGGTAATGATATGGAAAACTTTTTTGAAACGTCGCAATTCTCTAGCAATGACTGGGCTGCTCGCGAGGGAGACACGTTTTTACCACGATTCCTTGGCCGTTGTCGATGACTCTCTGTAGTTTCAATCAAGTATTTTATTGACGATATATACACGATTTAAGCTTGATCCCGTGCGAGCGCTTGATTAAGGATTGCCATCAGTCAACAAATGCAAACAAGGCGTATACGATGGCGCTGGGCAAGCGCAAGGAACGAGAGCAAGAAGAGCAAGAAGAGCATGGGTCCGTGGCCACGTCTTGTTCCTGCAGATAAGCTCATATCAGACGTAGCTCAACCTTGTTCGTGTCCAATCTGCCCTACAACACAACGTCCACAGACCTGCAAACCCTCTTCTCCGACGTTGCTCCTGTTCGTAATGCATTCATAGTATGTGAACTTGGAACGGGCGTGTCCAAGGGCGTCGGTTATGTTTCTTTTGCGATGCGTGAAGATGCGCAATTGGCATTCGACAAGATCAATACCGAGGGCTTGACGCTTGTAGGCCGGAAGTTACGGATTCAGTGGGCGGAAAACAAGGTATCTATCCGTTGAACTCATGTCGCTCGGGTTTTTTTATCTTGTGTCGCTCTATGTGACAGGCCAAGGTGAAAAAAGACAGGAGTGATACCAACGATCAAAAAAAGCCATCGCAGAAGCCACAACCACAACCGCGAATCAAAAGGACCAGTCAAGATCCCCTAGCCATCCGCACCGTGATTATCTCTGGTCTGCCACCTTCTATAGACTCCAAGTCGCTGTGGAAGAAGATCCGCAAATATGAGGGTGCGGAAAAGATTGAATGGCCTTTATTGGGTGACGACGGTGTTGAAAATGCTTCCTCAGGCAAGTTATGGTACCTCTGCGTCCGAAATCCCTCCCTAAGGATGTTGAAAAGCCCATGCACTCTTCTCCACGCCCGCATTGGCGCTCGACGCCGTCAACAAACTGCACGCCCACGTCTTCAAAGGTTCTCTCCTCTCCGTCACGCTCAAAAAACGGCTTGATACTCTGGTACCCCACAAGGCACCATCCGCAAACCTCCACACTACTCCCAGTCATGCACACCGCCTCATTGTCCGTAACATTCTCTTTTACGCTACAACACAAGACCTCCGGTCTATATTCCTTCCCTACGGGCCCATTTACTCCATCAATGTCCCCTTGAAAGAGCCAGCGTCTCCCAGTGCAGAACCGGCCAAGACGCAGAAGGACGAAGCTCAGAACGACCCTGGTGTCCCGCAGACAAGGCCAGAGCGGAACAAGGGCTTTGCGTTCGTCTGGTTTTACTCCCGCAAGGATGCTGAAAAAGCGATGCAAGAACGCAACGGCACTGTTCTCCGTGCGGGCGTGGCAGAGGAGCTCGTCAAGGGCAAGCAGAAAAAGAAGAAGGAGAGGAGGATGGAGCTGAAACGTGCAAAGGCAAAAGCGGGAGTGCCTGTCAAAGGGGAAGGAGAGGAAAAGGATAGTAGTGAAGATGAAATAGCTGAGGAGGCGAACGATAAGGGCAAGGACAAGAACGAACGCACGATTGCGGTCGACTGGGCTTTGAGTAAAGATAGGTGGGAGGAAGAAAAGGCGAAGATCGAGCAGGCGATGGGGACGAGGATGGAAACGATGACGACGACGACGTTCAATCTGTGTTATCGGGTGGAGAAGAGTCGGAGAGCGAACAAGACGGTTTGAGCATCCACGATCACAAGGGTTCGGATGATGGAAGTGGCAGCGAGAGCGAGCAGGGAGGGGAGGAAGAGGAGCGGAACCAGGACGATAAGCCTGTCAAACCACACCTCCCTCAAACTGATGTTGGCACAACATTGTTCATCCGGAACATACCATACGATGCTGCTGAGGATGAACTTCGGACACTGTAAGCATCCCCACTTTCGTCGTATATAATAAGAAAACTCAAAAAGCATCAAGGTTTCGTGCATTTGGTCCGCTTCGGTACGCTCGTATCACGATGGATCTCGCAACTGGCCGATCTCGCGGAACAGGGTTCGCCTGTTTCTGGAACAAAGAAGACGCGGACAAAGTTGTTGAGCAGAGTGAACTTCTCAAAGCCGAAACGACGGGCGGTCACGCGATGGCTGTGGTGCGTTGACATGTCATTGCCAGGAGCGAACGACTGACTTGTTCAATAAAGCCAAAAAAGAACCCATTCACTCTTCCCTCTATCCTGACACCCGACCCGTCTGCTTCCCTCGCTCAAAATCTTGTTCTGCACGGCCGTGCACTCGACGTCATACGTGCCGTGACACGAGACGAAGCAGGGAGGTTGAAGGAAATGGGCGAGCGCGCTCGCGAAAAGGCGGACAAGCGCAACATGTACCTGTTACGCGAAGGAGGTACGCTGCGTTTTTTCATCTTCCACCACCAGTTTATTGCTCACCAACGTCACTATATGTATGCTAGTCATCTTGCCCAACAGCCCACTAGCAGCTCACGTTTCTCCCACCGATCTTGAGCGCAGGACCCACTCGTTCAACGCCCGCCGCGCTCTCCTCAAGTCCAACCCTTCACTGTATATATCAAAAACACGGCTTAGCGTTCGTCAAATTCCCTTGTACGTCACGGAACGGATGTTGAAACGGCTCGCTGCGTATGCCGTACGCACTTTCGAAAAAGAAGTGGAAACAGGCGAAAGGGACCGGTTATCTGCAGAAGAAGAGTTGAGAGATCCTGCAGGGCAGTCTGGCGTGGAGAGGGAGGAGAAGCACGGACGTGTAGATGATGCAAGCGAGGCCGGCAACGAGAGTGGCGCCAGCAGTGCTCCTTCCGCTGCTACCACCATGAGTAAATCTGGCAAGCGCAAAGCAAAGCAGTTCCAAAAGCTCGCCTGGACACGGCACAGAGGTGGTTCTGGCGTCAAACAGGCCAAAATCGTGCGTCAGGCAGACCGTGTGGATGCCATCACGGGAAAGGGTCGTAGTCGCGGATACGGCTTTATCGAGATGTGTACACACGCGGATGCTCTCCGCGTGCTGAGGTGGGCGAACGGGAATTCGGGTGTGGACCGGTTGCTCAGGACGTGGTGGAAAGAGGAACTCGAACGGCTCATCAAAGTGGAGCGGGATAAGCAGAAGAAAGTCGCCAAGGGCAAGGCGGGCGAGGATGGGGATGAAGAAGAACAAACAGATGCGAGGTTGAGGAGAATGCTGGCAGAGCTGGAGAAGGAAAAGTCGAGGAAAGATGAAGGCAGCAAGGAGGACGGGGGGACAGACGAAGGACGCAGTAAAAGCAGAGGAACGTTGATCGTCGAATTCTCCATCGAGAACGTTCAAGTCGTTCAGAGGCGGAACGCAGTGCAAAAGAACAAAGCAAAAGTGAGTAGCTTGTTTGCTCAGTCGTAATACGTTCCTTCTGATTCTGAATCGATCACCAGCATCAGACGGAGGATGTATCGAGCACGGGAAAGAAGATGTTAGATGACGGTCGGTCGAACAAGCCCGAACCCGAACCATCTCGTACCAAAAGGAACCAAAAGAAGAGTAAGCGACCACGAGACGGTGGTGATGGTGACAATGAGGCAGAGAAA
Organism: Amanita pallidorosea; assembly: GCA_023014475.1. Classification (NCBI taxonomy): domain Eukaryota; kingdom Fungi; phylum Basidiomycota; class Agaricomycetes; order Agaricales; family Amanitaceae; genus Amanita; species Amanita pallidorosea. The sequence goes on from JAEBUS010000006.1 coordinate 192,319, forward strand.
GGTAACCCACGGAAGAAACGGCGTGTATCAGCATCACCAAAACCAGCCCATGAGGTGAATGATTCAAACGAAGTCTCTGGAAAGGATTCTATGCAGACCAAGAAGTTTGGGCAGACGATTGGTTCCATTATCGGAAGGAAGCGGAAAGAGAGGAGGAAAGCAAAATGACAATGATGTAGTGGCGCATAACTCAGAAAGACATTACGTATTCAATACACTTAACAAGAGTCCATGCTTCCAAAAGTTAACTACAATGCCAGTGCTTCGTGCGGAGCAATAACACTAGCTTTGCAGAAATGCTCCTGCACGACTGCACGTTCTGCTCCTCTCGACCCTGCTGTGGTTCCTGCTGTCGGATATGAGCAAGCGGCTGCTGGAGTTGCTGGAGACATGAACAAGGACAAACTCGGACTTGGTCCAATGACGTGAGTGGCCAAACATGCGATCAACCTGCCGGCCATGGTAGATTTTCCTGTTCCACTGATTGCCCCATAAAGTGCCATATGCTTACTTTGGCGAGCATCTTTCCTCAGGTTGGCTATCATGTCGTCTACGATCTTATCTCAACCATAAAAGTGCTCCAAAGAAGAGAAACGATTCTACAAGTCCAGTGATTAGTGCATTACCAAAACGATGTTCGCAGACATATTACAAGTTTGCTGTGATAACTACAGCTCTACAGACTTAGTTTCTACACCCCAGAGAGCTCCCACTGCGGCCCCGATGGCACCCCCGATAACGCCCATGATGGAACGAGCATAAGGAATTCCTTTCATACCTGCCCTCTGCAGGATGGCAAACCAACTACCTTCCATCACTTGAGCCCCGTAGAACCAACGCTGAGTCCAAGCTGCAAGAGACCCTGGAGATCCACCGTATGAAAACCCGCTCAGCGATAGTCATCAATTGGCCACAGCCTACCTTTAATAGGGCCATCTGGGCCGAAGCCTACCATCCTGAGAAGCGGGCGCAGGATCCATGACTCTGGAATCAACATGACCACCCCACCGAACACCAACGTACTGAAAAGAATGGGGTGCTGTTCTATCAGTTCACCTATAAGAAAAGAGGTCGAGCGCAGACTGGGATGCAGACTGCGGACAATGCATACCCGTGATGACGACCAGCCTCTGGACGTGGGGCTTCAACTGGTCAAAGGAGCCACGGAGATTCTTTAGCCCGTCTTCAGACATCCCATGTTTGCGAGCAAAGTCAAGGAGCCCTTGTTCCGCCCCGTCGAGAACACGTGTGACCCTCTCTTGCCGCTCCTCGTGATTGGGTGCGTGATCCGGTGGAGGGAAGGCCCTCTTGAGACGATCTAGGACGTACTGGAATATAACCTCCAGCTCGTCAGATATCTGGTCCAACGTGAGCCCTTTCTGAGTAAGCTCAGTCATGTGCCCACGAATCTCGCTGGAAGCGGAGACGATATCGTGCAATGTGTTTCGGAAGTCGTCTATCTTTTCCTGTATGTGGAGCTCGTATGCAGCAGTGTCAAGGTCCTCATTGATCACTTTCGAAAGTTTATTTGCGTATGTAACGATCTTCTCGAAAGAGGGGAGTTGAATTGCGACGTTTTCAAAGTTGGAGAAAGTGACTAGATGACTCATCAATCTCCAGTACCCTCGAATTTATAGTCCAAGGGACGTACCTGTGGCCCCATCGGAAACATAATGTGACAGCTGACTCTTCCATCTGTTGAACAGACATTGAGAAACCTGATCTCCTGGCGGTAAAAGCGGGCACTGACGGAACTTTTCCTACATCAACAGCTTGATCTTCTTGAAGAATAGCCAAAGCGGCATACTGTGGTACGAGGATACACAAGAGGAAGAGAACTGCAACAACCACTCTGTGGATCGGGGTCCGCATGGTGGACGCGAGGCAGTCAAGCGTGCGAAGCAACAGAAATCTTTGGCAAGGTCACGTGGACATCAACGGGAAACTGGCTGTGGTTTGAACGAGGCAGGACCCGCAACGCATACTACCTCATGTATTTTTGGAAGATGAAAGCCACAGATGTTACAAGTAGATCAATAAATTGAACAGGCATACGGACGGATTACATCAATCGACAGACATTTTCTCCATGCCAAGCCGTGCGTTACCACCCGTGTGCGAAGATGGAGAATCCTTACCTTGAAAGCGAAAAGGAACGAAAGTAAGAAACCCGAGAGGCATTGAGAGTGAGTTTACCGTTGCGGCGTGGACTAAGTTGGAGCAGCATCAAATATTTTGAGAGCCTCACTTTCGCTGTTTCTGCTTCATCAGAATTCACTGAAGTCGGACGGGAACGGATATTATATCGTTGGAGGTAGCGAAGATCTTCACGCGGTCCGTATAAAGCTGGTAAACCCAGGGCAAACATTAGTGTAGATTAGAGGATAGCAAAACTTTCTCGTCCATAGACAATGACAAACTCGGACTTGGGGTAGCTCGATGTTGCACTTGCCACTGAAATTGAACCAGGACGGACAAATGGCTTGATCTTTCCTCCTCGAAGTAAGGCAGGTACGGGAAGTACGCATGGGCTGCGTACGCTGCGCGTCAAATATTTCTGGCTCTGCATCATGTAAACTAATTGTTGGTAGAACGAGACCATGCACGGCATTGACGAATACCATCTCGACGCAGAGGCAGTGGCGGAAGGAGTTGTGGCACAGTGGAGATGCGGCAGAGGACAGTGGGGCGACAGCAACGGGAGGCGATTCGGAGGTGACTTGCCAGGTCCCTCCGCAAGCGAAAACCAACTTGTCGCAGCAGTGGGAGGTGGCGGCGCCTGCGAAGGTGCAAATTTGCGATTCTTGATTACTAGGCACTGGGCCGGGATACGTCAAAGTGAAATGCAAATGTAATAGACCTTGTTTGATATGCGTCCCGGCCCATGTCTTGTCTGTTTGTACTGTTAGATGCGCTCAAGAAGTTGCTTGTCCTCTAACGGGTGTCTGTGTGCCTTTATATGTGATAGTTCAGCTTTTCCAATCCTTCATAGGATAGCAATCCCCACCGCCATATGGGTGTCTTGTCGATGTGGAGTTAGTGCTGCCAGAGCCTCGTTCCTCAGTGTGACATACCATACTAAATTGTCACACTCAGCATGCTAATGAAAAGTACCCCTGTCCAATGTCATCATCGTTGAATAACGACTGGCAGGCCATACAGACGCGTCCAGGACATCAAGCATCCCAATCAGCATGGAATTTGCAGACTTAGGCGCATCAGGAGACTGGGCGTGGAGTAGGTACACGGATGTCAGCCAGCCCAAGTCCAAATCGTCAGCCACCGCCCGGCGACTGTCATTCCGACCACAAAGTCCCTACCGCTCCCTACCCAAGCCTACATCTGCCCTGTGATATCTGTGATATCATTGCATATACTGCCGTACGCGATGAACGTCATTACCCCAACACTACCGTCCTATCCACACCGCCTTTCGGTCGCACTCATCTCCTCCGTCTCCCCTGTTTCAAAATCGTATTGCAAGGTGGGTCGACAGCGTTGAAGAGGTTCTGCTCCGTATTTCTGAGACTGACAAGTTCGCAGAGGAGTGCGAGATGGGCGAAACCGTTGTCAGCCCTAGGCGGACACTGCGGGCGGAAAACTCGAGGCTATAGCAGGAGGGTGAAGGGCGTGTGCTTTGGTCAAGCCGCGTCTGTGACCGTCTTGTGATGCCTCGGGGGCGGGAGTAGAGGGTACGAGCCCTGACCCAGTTCGTTACTACTCGCTCTCAGCTATGGGTGTATTCGGACAAAGATGCCTTCGTGAGTGTTTCACATTTTTATCTCGTTGACGTACTCTTACTTCCTCTTCTTGATAGGGCCGGCGCGTCGGATAAAAAAAGAAAAACAGACTAAAACGATCAAACTCGAAAAAAAAGTTGCAGATCGGTGTCGTACCTCTTTTGATTCCCTGTTTCTTTTCATCCTTTGCATTCTAGATCTCTGCTTCTTGGAAATCTGAAAATCGCAAAAAGGGAATCAATAGAGCGCTGGCGCATGATTCTCTTATCCACTGGCGCAGCTGATATTTCCAGCTCGATGGTGGCGAACGTCAAGCAAGACGGGCGACGGCGCCAGAAGTTGGGCCAGAGCAATGGAGATTAGAATTAGTTGATGCTGGGCGTGATTTGATCCCTTTATTTTCCATCATTGACGTGCTGAAATCTTCCATAGAGATTTCATTTCTTCCTTTCTCTCTCTGTTCATACAGACGACCATTCTAGCTCATTTGCGGTGAACATCAAGAAAGGCGGGCGGCGGCAGGCTACAAGTCATAAATCGGAGCGGTTCAGATGAACATTAGTCAATGCCTCCTTTCTCTCGCCATTGACATAATTGACATTTCTAGCTCAATGACAGCGAACATCAATAAAGGCGGGCGACGGGGCTCAACAAGTCACGAACCGAAGCAGGTGATATGTAAATTGGTTAATGTCGAGCCAAGTCTCGTTCTTTTTCTTCCCCGTTATCGGCATACTGAAATATTTTATAGATGATCTTGTTCTTCCTTCCTTCTACACGGCTAACCTTTCTAGCCTAATCATGACGAGCGCACATCAAGGGAGGCGGGCGACGGCGGGGTGTGACAAGTTGGACAAGAATTAGGCGCTGAGCGGGGCGTTTCTTTTTTCACCATCGTTTAGCATGCTGAGATGCTCGCCTTTGTTTTCTTCCTCTCCGTTTGCATGGCTAACCATTGCAGATCAATAGCGGTGAACATCAAGAGAGGCAGGCGACGACGGGTTGCAACACGTTACGCATTTGAGATGAGAGCAGTTCGGGTTGGGCTAGGCTTTGTTCCCCTTCTTCTCCGTCCTTGGTGTGGCTGAAATTTCTCAGATCGTCGTTTTTCCTCTTCCTTGGATCCGCCACCTCCCTTTTGTCCAGACGCTCGTCGTTCGGGCAGACGATCCTCCACTATTCCCCTCAATCACCAAAACCCTCCAAAACTCTAGAGCGCTGGCGCGACACGACTCTCGCAAAACTCGAAAAAAATTCAAAATTACGAAAATGCGAAATGCTCTTCAGTTCTTCTGGTTCTCGTGATTTAGTTCTTTTGATACGCCCCATAGACCGGACAGACGTCAACTCCAGGCGGACGATCCTTGTATACCCTTCAACCACAAAACCTGAAAAAAGCGAAAAACAGATGAATCCAAAAAAAGTCTAAAAAGTGTAAAACCCTAGGCAGACCATACCTTTCTCCCTTCCACTCGCGTAGCTAACTTTTCTAGTTCAACTGGGCGTATATCAAGAAAGGCGGGCGACGGCGGGGCACAACAAGTCACGAACAAAAACGACGTTAGGATGAGATAATCGGCGCTAGGCGGCACTTTTCTCCCTTTCTTTCTCCCTTTCTTCTCCGTCATTGACATGAAATCCGCTCGCTTCCCATATTCCTTTTCTCCGTTGACACAGCTGACATTTCTAGCAAAGCAACGGCGAACGTCAAGTAAGGCGGGCGACGGCATAATAAGTTGGACCAGAGAATAATTGAGGTCAGAATTAGTTGACGTCGGGGCGGGGTTTGATTCCTTTGTTTCCCATTATTGACGTACTGAAATACTTTATAGATTTCGCATTTCTTCCCTTCTCTCTCCGTTGATACAGCTGACCTTTCTAGCTCATTTGCGGTGAACGTCAAGAGAGGCGAGCGGCGACGCGCAATATTTCTAGCTCGACGGCGAAGATCAACAAAGGCGGGCGACTGGGCTGAACAAGTCACGAACCGGAGCTTTCCCTTCTATATTGACACGGCTAACCTTTCCAGCTTAATCACAGCGAACGTCAAGGGAGGCGGGCGACGGCAGGGGGCAACAAGTTGGACCAGGATAGTTAAGTGTCGAGCGAGGTGTTTTTCCCCCTTTCACCATCATATAGCTTGCTAAAATTTCCTAGATTCTTGCCTTTTCCTCTCCATTGACATATCTGACCTTTCCAGATCAATAGCGGGCTAGGGTTTGATTCTCCGTCCTTGGCGTGGCTGAAATTTTTCAGATCGTCGTTTTTCCGCTTCCTTGGATCTGCCACCTCTCTTTTGTTCCAGACGCTCGTCATTCAGGCAGACAATTCTCTATCCCCCTCACAATCAAAAAACCCACAAAATTCTAGAGCGCTGTGGCTCGACTGATTCTTTCTGGTTCAAATAATTCTAGGACGACTCGAAAAAATCAAAAAAAAAAAAAAAAATTTCAAATCACGAAAACCTACAATGCGCATCATTTTTGTTTTCTGTTTTCTCTCGTGGTTCGGCTCTTTCGATACACCCCATAGACTGGAGGGACTTCGACCCCAGGCGGACGGTCCCTGTATACCCTTCAACCACAAAACCCGAAAAAAAAAAACGAATAACAGACGAATCAGGAAAAAAAAGATTAAAATGTATAAAACCCCTACGCAGACTGTCCTGCTTTTTCTCCCTTCCATTTGGGTAGCTGACTTTTCTAGCTCTATTGAGGTGAACATCAAGAAAGGCGGGCGATGGGACAAAACAAATCACGAACAAGAACGAATTGACGCTGAGCGACACTTTGTTCCATTTTTTCTCCATCATTGGCGCGCCGAAATCCTTTATAAATACCTGTTCTTTTTCCTTTCTTTCTCCGTTGACACAGTTGACCTTTCTAGCTCAATGACTGTGAACATCAAAAGAGGCGGGCGACGATGCATAACAAGTTGAACCGGAGCGATTGCGACGCTGTTCTCTTCCCTCTCATCCATTTCCGCGCCAGTGCTGAATTTCTCTAGCCGCTTGCTTTTCTCTTCCCTTTCTCCATTGACACAGCTGACGTTTCTAGCCCAAGGTGAACGTCAAGAAAGGCGGGCGACTGGCGCGATAAGTCATTAATTGAGATGAAGAGTCGCTGGTATTTGGCTCGGCTTTGTTCCTTTTCTTTTTCGTCATTGCTGTGGCTGAAATTCCGTTAGAATGGGAAGCAACGTAACAAGCGGAGACAAACCGTTCCACTCGCAAGACACTTGCGGTCCCTTGGACACCAAGTTCCGCGTAGGCCCTGGCCAGGCCCATCGTTGGAACGGGAAGGATGGGGATCATTGAGCATCAGTCTTGGCCAGACTGGCGCTCAATGATTCCTTGACCATGCGCTTCCGGATCTGTAGATAGTGGTAGATACTTCCCGAGGAAGGTGGAGAGGCGACTTAGCCTCTTTTCCTCGTGCTCCCTTGCCGTGGGCCTTGGGCTTAGACCTTATGGTCGACCAAATGCACGTTAAAATCAACTTTCAATGACATCGGGTAGAGGTCCTTGCTCTAGGCAGTGTCTCGTCGAGATGCAACTGGTTGCAAGGTTAGTTCCTTGACGATATTATGGATCCATCCTGACGATATATCCAACAAAATTGCAGGACCGTGGACGTCCATACGATTTTGACACTCGGGCTTGTAATGGTATGGATTTTTCGTTGCCTCGAATATTCGTGGATGATAACGCGCTCACGGCTTTTAGGCGAACAGGCCGCATGCCAAGTCTATCGCAGCTGGATTCGTAAATCTGGGTAAGAGGAACGCGCCATCAATGTACTTTTGTCGAGTCTTGCCTTCTGGGTTCGCTAGTTCCGTAGAACCGATTCAACCGAACGTAATCAACTGCGAAAGTCTCTGTTTGCCCTGGAGCAACTCCGTCCTCTTCCCCTTTGCTATGGAACAAGAGGGAAGGGGGTCTTTTCCATCCGATAGGGTTGAGCTCGCTTCAACCAATGGCAGAGCATTGGTTGTATAAACATGTACACATAACGACGTATCCTCTTCCGGTTACCAGACAGGGACACGATGCCGCCGACCCCACCAAACTATATTCGCCCACGGGAATTTTCAGGATTTGGGATTCGAAAAGCAGCCAAAGCCACGAAAGTAAAAGAGGCGCAGAGTCACACAGCTGAAAGCGAAAGGCTAACCTCCGGGTTGTGCTGATGCTGTGCTAGAGCCCCTCCCTAACGCGTTTCCTGAGACCCGCCAAACCCGTGTGACGGGTCTGCAGACCCGGACCTATACCTGCACATCCCCGCACTACCCGTAACCTACACGGAAATGCCCCTACTCCATGTACGCCTTCAATCTGACATTTAGACAAGCACACGTCTCGGTGCAACAACTTGCATGGGGTTCGCATATGGAGAAAGGATTGTAGCCGGCATCATGATAACGATTTCGGCTGAAGGAATGCGCCGTATTCATGGCTGTGCCTCTTCTGACGAACCTGTGAATGGTAGCGTCGACTGAGCCGGTGAAGCAAGACGAATCACAGGTTCAAGATGCCGCAAAGATAGATTCTAGAGAAGTTCACAGCGGCGTATAAACAACGACTGAACCATACTTCATGCCGTCGCATTCCAATAGGGATCGGATGCTGCTTCTGTTCCCCGAATGTGGAAGAATGCCACGGGATGGTGTCTCTAACAAAGCGCCATCCGTCGTGCACTCTAATGGGTTTTGCGGGCGCAGCAGGTTGATGCCGATACCATTGCCGACTACACTTCATAGGTTTGTCCTTCTAAGTTCTGAAAGAGTAACTTGCCACGTCGTCTGATTGCGATTTCCATCTATGTTTCAGATGCTTCCAAGTCGTTGCTGATATGTATCCTGATTATGGCACCATATCTTTATAAATCAACAGATACTGGTATCCCATCACGATCTGTTCTCACATACGCCGGTGAAACCCGCTTGCCTCCAGGTTTGCCCAATAGGAAGCAGTGGCGTTCCATTTCGTTCGACGATACTCACATATATGGATAACTACTAAAGCGCTTTCTTCGTTTATGCAAACAATACACAAATAAGCCGGACATCTATAAAACCAGTTAGAACAACGAAGAAGGGCAACAAATTCGTCCAGCGCATCCACGACCTTGACAACTCTGAATTACGATGACAGCGTAAGTCATGGTATTCTTGAACCGTCGTCAACGCTGACTTCAGTGATTCTCCTTAAGTACGATAGTCGGCACCTTAAAGAACGAGTCTGAAAATGCGGCCATATATATTTACTATGTCATAAAATCACCTGCGGGTGACGTCGAGACAGAAGTGGCCACTCTGATTCCGGGCGAATCCCGCACCAAAGAGGGAGAGCAGCTGGGTGTGCACAGGCTTAAGGCGGAAGAGAACGGGACAAGAGTTACCGTCATCGAATTCGAGAATGGTCATTCGTACTCTATCACCCGGCATGTGGCAGAGGTTAAGGGTGTCAAGATCAGTGGCAGTTTTACCACCCACCACATTTAGCAGACATCGATGTGATGGAGCATAGATAGCATTGTGTCCAAGTATCAGACTGACTGCTCATAAATATTGCAGGTTAAACTTGGGAGCACGAATTGCACCGTCACGCTAAAGGATGATGTATGGCTAGTTGACTCACGCGAGTCGAATCCAACCTAAGCAGGATTTGGGTAGTTGAGCGACGGAGACAGGGAATGGACGTGGGAAGATGTGAGTCAGAACTGTGCAAGTCGGCGTGACTCATCCTTTGTTTGAAACATGACCACCATCGCCAGCCGCAACGAGCTGCCATGACCCGCAGCCCCACCGCCTTCTCTGCCTCCACCTCCACCTCTTCGTCTCTTCCCACTCTTCCCTCCGCCACAAACCCGCCAACCATGACCGGTCCGTTTGGTTTCAGCTTTTCGCTTCCTGGCGCATTGCAAAAAACGCTTTCGTTTACGTTTGCTGCCCGTCTACGCGCTTCAATCAAGAATACTGCCATGGGACCCAGCTACAGAACATCTGAATCTCAGCCTCTGCCTGGCGGCTCAAAGGCTTCTGCCTCCATGAGCGATCCCAGCGAGTTAGATGAGGTACGCTGAATTCTTATCTTCTGATGATGTCATTAACACGTTCAAGGATCCTGCGTCCCAGATACCGCGCGCAGTCTCCCTGGTTCCCACGGAGATTATCGAGGATCCACCTGTGGAGGAGATCATATCCAATGTCGAAGCACACGGAATCAAGATACGAGACTTTGCTTCACCGGAAGAAACGCAAAAGATGTCAATAAGACCTGTATTCGAAGTATTCGACCCATACCAAGCTGTGGCCGAGTTTGAATACCGTTTGGGCGTAAAGACTTTTAGACGAGCTGTCCCCGGAAAGACTCTTCGACGATTGCTCGAGATGGGCTGGATCACATCGGAAGAAGTCGCGCGACGGTTCGCTCCCATGGATATCGAATCTCTAAAAATATACGATGAAAAGGTGGAAGCGGATGTGAATGAAGGAAGAGGTGTATACCCTTGGCGCGCGCTCAAGTGGAATACAGTCCCGACTGCGCAGGAGCGAAAAAGGCTCGTCGTCAAATACATGTGGCATTTTGTCGCTGTAGACAGGGCGAGGAAACACCTTGAGGCTCTGGAACGCAAGGCGCAATTATACAAAGAGCAAGCGGAGGAGGATGAGAGGGTCTCCCAGGAGATTTTGCAGCGCCGCAAGTTGGAGAAACGAGAACATATACAGCCCCGCGTGCTACCGGACAAGTGGGACAGTCTGACACTGCCAGGGCTCTTCAAAGAAAGCTCGAGGAAGAGATCGTGGAATGACATCACGGATCAAACCAGTGGTACAGCAGACGGTCGCGAGACGGACGATGAACTTGGCGACGACGCACATGGTAAACCAAAGCGTATCTGTCTCTCTCCGCGAGCGTCGTCCTCTGCTTTGCCGCCTTTCCTCGCGGACAGTTCGCACTTATTCCTACCGCAGTCTCAGGAAGAATACCGGTCATTTACCCCACCTGTAAAGCAATACCCTGCTCCTCTATCATCCTATGATCCCAGCATATACCCAGAAGCTGCAAGTATCATCAACAGTCAGTCGCAGCAACGTGGACTGTCAACCAACGTATCAAGGACTCCCGGAACACCCCGTACGGGATCACAATGCCTTCCCCTGGAGGAACTTTCGCCTCCGAGACTGCAAAGTAGTCTGCGGGGAAAACTTGCCCGGACCCAAACTTTCACGTTGCTTTGAGACATCCGACGCACGCACCATGACCTTCACGAGCCAGTCTCTTCGCCTTCAATATTCTCATTGTTCCACGTCGCTGCCGTAATTCAATGTAAAGGCCTCGTAATGATTATGTATCATGTTCTCTCTTTCGTCAAATCGTCGTGTACTGCTGGGATGTAATGTTTTAGAAACGTGGATTGTATGACCATGTGGTGGTGCCACGAGATGGGTTTTTGACGGCATTTGGCATTCTATACCCTTCTTGACAACTAGGTAGGGGGTTTAGGCCTTGCAATGGCATTGCCAAAAAAGGAAACATAGTATAAATTTCCCCCAAGTCTCAAATTTGATGGTGTAACATGTGTATCCCTATTTAGGTTTTGGGCACATAGCACTATATATTATATTAGATGGTACATCCACAAGATAATATTGAAGGCCATATGAGGACATAGTATGTTGAGTGTGCACAGATTGAAGGCCTTCAATTCAAGGGCAGGAGTGTGCAGAGTAAGATAGCACCTTAATGCATGCTAATTGAAAGCCTTCAATTTGAGCACAAGTATATTTTGATGTGAGTGTGCGCTGATTGAAGGCCTTCAATTTGTGCACAGGAGTTTGCAGATTATGCCATGATATGTGCACTGATTGAGGGCCTTCAATTTGAGCACAAGAATGTGCAGGATGTGAGTGTGCACTGATTGAAGGCCTTCAATTTGAGCACAGGAGTCTGCAGATTATGCCATGGTATGTGCACTGATTGAAGGTCTTCTATTTGAGCACAGGAGTCTGGAGATTATACCATGATGTGAGTGTGTGCTGATTGAATGCCTTCAATTTGAGCACAGGAGTGTGCAGGATGTGAGTGTGTGCTGATTGAAGGCCTTCAATTTGAGGGCAGGAATGTGCAGAGTAAGATAGCACATTAATGCATGCCAATTGAAAGCCGTCAATTTGAGCACAAGAATGTACAGGATGTGAGTGTGCACTGATTGAGTTGGGCACAAAGAATATGCAGGATGTGAGTGCACGCCAATTGAAGGCCTTCAATTTGTGCACAGGAGTCTGCAGAGTAAACTATGATGTGAGTATGCACTGATTGAAGGCCTTCAATTTGAGCAAAGGAGTGTGCAGATTATACCATGATGTGCGTATGTGCTGATTGAAGGCCTTCAATATCTAATCAATCAGTAGCCTCACTGTCCAGCATCCAGATGGATGCCATGGTTGCTATCATTAGATTGTGCTCAGTGTAATCTAATTAATTAGTAGCCTGTGTCCGGCCTGGCCAGATGGCTATGTGCTGTATGCTAATTACTCTCCCTAACCATCCTATGTCCAGCTTGGCTGGATGGCTGGGCTATCTGGCCTTTCCAGATGGATGGGTCATATGTCACTTGCTCATCTATTGCTATCATTAGATTGTGCTCAGCATAATCTAATTAATTAGTAGCATCACTGTCCTGTGTCCGGCCTGGCCAGATGGCTATGTGTTATATGCCATTTGCTCTTCCTGTCCTGGCCAGATGGATGGTCCTGTATGCCACTTGGTCAAATGTTGGTATCATTAGATTACGCTGAGCGTAATCTAATCAATCAGTAGCCTCACTGTCAAGCATCAAGATAGATGCCATGGTTGCTATCATTAGATTACACTCAGCATAATGTAATCCATCAATTAGCCTCACTTGTCCTGCATCTTGCCTTTCCAGGTGGATGGGTCATATGCCACTTGCTCATCCATTGCTATCATTAGATCAAGCTAATCAATCAATTAGCATGTGTACAGCCTGGCCAGATGGGTATGTACTGCATGCTACTTACTTTCCTTCTTACCATCCTACATATGTCCAGCTTGGCTGGATGGCTGGGTGTTGCAATTAGTTTACACCCAATGTAATGTAATCAACCAATTAGTCTCGCCGTTCAGTATCCAGGACTTGCTTATCTGTTGTTCCTATCATTAGATTATGCTCAGTGGAATCTAACACAACTTGCTCATCTATCATTATCATTAGATCAATCTAATCAATTAGCCTCACTGTTCTGTGTCTGGTCTGGCCAGCTGGCTGGGTGCCATGTGCCACTTGATCATCTGTGGCTATCATTAAATTACACTCAGTGTATTCTAATCAATCAATTAGTCTCACCATCTTGTGTCTGTCCAGGGTGGCAGGGTGGCCAGACAGGGCAAGCCACCCTTCCCATAATAGGAACCCAGCCCTGTTTGGTCATGTTTGACATTTCCGCACCGAGGCATGAGTTTTGGTGTCCACTATATCGCACTGCTACTCACAATCACAGTTTTAAAATCCCCTGACCTACTAAATTACCAGCAGGGTAGCACCTCTGGCAATAAAAGTCCCATGATCCTAAAAATACTAATGAGTACTGTGTCTGGCTTGGGCATGCTAGTTTCATCATCCTGTGTCCAGCTTTGTCAGCAGCTCCATCACATATGCTGTGAATCATTAGATTACACTGAACGTAATCTAATGATAGCAAGTTGGCTCATTGCTATCATCAGATTACTCTCAGTGTAATGTAATCAATCCATTAGTCTCACCATTGTTGCTATCACTAGAATGTGCTCAGTATGATGTAACCTGTGCACACACATCACACATGCCATGAATCATTAGATTACGCTCAGTGTAATCTAATGGTAGCAACCATCCTGTGTTGCTATCATCATATTACTCTCAGTGTAATGTAATCAATCCATTTGTTTCACCATCACTAGAATGTGCTCATTATGTAACCTGTGCACACAGACACAAGTCACATGCCCTGCCCTTAGGATAGAGCATAGAATAGGCAGAAGAAAAGGGTTCAAATTGAACAAATCTTTATAACAAGGGTGGGTCTATGTGCCACTTGCCCTGCCTCTGGCTGGCTGGGTGCCATGTGCCACTTGTGGCTATCATTAGATTATGCTCAGTGTAATCTAACAAATCAATTAGTCTCACTGTCTTGGTCTCTGCCCAGGGCAGGGTGGCCAGACAGGACAAGCCACCCTTCCCATAATAGGAACCCAGCTCTGTTTGGTCATGTTTGACATTTCCACACTGAGGCATGAGTTTTGGTGCCCACTATATTGCACTTCAGCATAAAGCACTGTTGTTGACCCCCTCACTTGTGATATGAGTGGAGCACATCTGCCTGCCATTCCACATGGCCATTGATTCATCTGGCCTGGCCAGATGGCACAGTGCTTGACAAGGCTATCATTAGATTATGCTCAGTGTATGGTCTCACTATTGCATGACATGTTGATATCATTACTCAGTGCCCTGTGTCCAGCCTGGCCAGCTGGCAAATGTTACTATCAATAGAATACACTGAGCGTAATCTAATCAATCAATTAGTCTCACCATCCTGTGTCTGGCCTGGCCAGCTGGCTGGCTACTTGCTCATATGTTAGTATTATTAGATAACGCTGAGTGTATTCTAATCAATCAATTAGTCTCACCATCCTGTGTCTGGCCTGTCCAGATGGCTGGCTACTTGCTCATACATTACTATCATTAGAATATGCTCAGCGTAATCTAATAAATCAATGAGTTTTACTGTCCTGTGTCCTGCCTGGCAAATGAATTAATTAGTCTCACTGTTAGTCTAGCCTGGCCAGATGTTGGGTATGTATGTTACTATCATTAGATTATGCTCAGCATAATCTAATCAACATAATTAGCCTCACTACTAATGATCAGATTAGGCTGAGCATAATGATGATAAATATGTTTTAGCACTTTGAGTGTATGTTTGTTGAAGAATCTCAGGCTGTGTATGTTTGTTGAAGAATCTCAGGCTGTGCATGTGTCCAGCTTGGCTGGAAGGCTGGGTGTTGCAGGAAGGTGGGTGTTGCTGGCTACTTACTTCTGTTGCTGTGGTTGCATCTGTTGGTATAATTACATTACACTTGGCATAATCTGATCATACATCACATTATTACATTACCTTGAACATGTACTTGAGGGTAATCTAGTCACATATTACCCATCAATAACATGGCAAAGGTATGTGATGCATGGGGGCGTTGGGAGGGTGGCAGTGGTCCATCATGCTATGTACCTGCACTGCCTTTGTGTTGTTAAGTGCCAAGATGGTGCATCCAGTGGTGGTGGCGCATCCGATGGGGCTATGTCAGGTACATGATAAATATGTACATGCACTGCCTTTGAGTTGCTAAAGGCCAAGATGGCACATCTAATGGTGGCGGTGATATGCCTGGAATGTGTCAGTACCTGCGCTAGTCCTATTCAGCTCCCGAGGAAGCCATTCGGGCTGAGTCAAAGCATCCCGCTCACAAATCGAAGTCCGTAGTGCCAGCAGTGCCCCACCGAATGAAGGTCGAAGCTCGAGATCAGACAAGGTCTTTGATCCGGCCTCCTTGGTCTTAGTGGATACCTGAAACATCTTTCAGTCCCTAGACAGTCCCCATTCCGCACTACCCAGCTACATTGTGACGACCTCAGTTCAGTCACTAGGGCCCCACCACATTGCAAATTCAGCAAAATGGGTGCCTGGTGCCTTGCTGGACATAAGGACAGGACGATCACCCCCCCTCCATAGCCCCAGACTTGTTCATGTCCAACCAGCCAAAGCATCTATGACTCGACCAATGCAGAGTGGAACACCCTTGACCATACAGTCATTGACCCTACTCGAACAACTCTCGGCACCAGCCGGTTCGTCGCTTGTGTCAAGGATATCTGATCATGCTGAACCTCCAACAGTAGATCTGGACTCTTCCATGATAGACATACCTCCCAGCCCAGTTGAACTGCCAATGCACGACAACTTCGTCTCGTTCACCCCAGGGGCAGCCTTCTTGCGGCTACCAGCATAAGAGCGAGCCAGTATATCCATCTTGGACTTGATAGGAATACAATTCGGAGACTCGAGGACGGTGATGGAGGAGAGACGAACCATGTTGACGTGTCAGATCAGTGCTCGAGGAGGCTTAGAGCCAATGTTCCATGACCTGGACGAGGCATCTGCCTTGCGTGCGCCCAGGGACCCATACAGTTGAAGCCGGTTCCACCTCAAATTAATCAACAGCTTGGTTCGATTAGAAGACACAGGGAGCGCCACGTCTGTTGTCAGTCAAGTTGTATGGAGGATTATCACAGTCGCAGTGCAGGAAGGCTACCAAAGGGAGATAGCATCCGGAGGACCACTAATCATTGTCGGACAAACCCTCGGACGATATGCAGTCATCAATCAAGAAGGCGTGCTGCATTCAAGGCTCATTCCAGCGCACCAGCTGATGCCATATTATTCGACCTGGCATGTAGCGCGATTTCCAGCAGAATTGACACACCATCCCCAGCTCAAGGACCTGCTCTGTCACGAGTACGAAGCCTAGAAACCACGAGGGCATTGCAACGCAGGCTGTGCATCGCTATCCAGTTACAGGCAACTTTGACCGAGGTACCCGAGGATCTGTGGAGTGCTTGTTGGGTGTTGTGAATGTCGGCGATGTTGGTGGAGAAGTATTCCCGGTTTGTGCCTGGTGCACATGCTCGTTTCTGTTGTCATGGACCTATTCCCATTGTCATGCTTTGATTGGGCTTTGAGAAGATGGTAGCAAGTGGACTTTTACTATGTTGCTGATGTTGGACACTGTTCTGAATTACCCCTTTTGATACTTTGTTTTATATATATATATGTACCTGTCTTAGATGAATGACAGAGAAGTCCTGACCTTTCTTCCCTCCCCTCCGAGTTCACGGTTCAAGCTTT
This sequence comes from Amanita pallidorosea, assembly GCA_023014475.1. NCBI lineage: Eukaryota > Fungi > Basidiomycota > Agaricomycetes > Agaricales > Amanitaceae > Amanita > Amanita pallidorosea. Next base: position 209,028 of record JAEBUS010000006.1, read on the forward strand.
GGCCGCCTCCGAGTCTTGCCAAGGTCCCCAGTGTTGTCTTGTCCCAGTCTGTGCTCGCCTTGTCTTGACCTTTGCCCCAGTATCTTGCGTAGCCTTCGACGTGTTTCCTCATCAGCCACACTCATCCTCATTGCCACACCCGTCAAGATTCAATCAGTCTTCAATCCTCTTTGTCCCCTTTGAAGTAACTCAGTACCACTTGCACTTCATTTATCACATAACCAGGTGCCTGCGCGCCTTGTACCTTCAGCCAAGTCTGAGAACCTCCTAGGACTCACCCCCCTGTTGTACGTGTTGCGTGCCATTCCCCCCTTCATTACCTCCCATTTGTTCCGAACGCCGCCTCAGTCGATCACTGAAGGTGTGCTCGAGCACCAAGAAATTGGGTTTCTTTTGGGTTTGCCTGCCGCACAGCACATCATTTTTGGAGTCCACCACGAGGGGATCATTCGTTTATTATAGGATCTTCTCTAGGAGTCTCCTTCAGCTTTGCTGAACACCATTCAAATCTTCACAACAACTCCAACCTTCAATATTTCCACACTACACTCAGGAAAAACTCTTCCTGTGCCCCCAAGCAGATGAGCCCGCATTCAACGTCGAGGAGTTGGTACTAGGTCCATCAACCGTGCCACTCGTCCTCCTCCCCTTGCAGAAAATATCCCCAGACCACCAGCCACTTTGACAAGCTCTATCCCTGTCAAACCAGTTAGCCCTATAGTCCCCTCCGCCTTGGCATCCCCAACCAAAGATCTCTCACCTTCAACTTCATCACCCGACTCTCCAGTATCGCTTCCCACAGAGCTCACTATTGTACAGTGGGGTCTCAAATCTCTTAGTGCCACTTGACGTATCCAGGATAGTCTCGAAGTAGACCTGTCATTAGCATATCGTCTCTTGTTCGGTGACAAAGAACTATCCACTTCCACCCTGATCCCACAGTCTCCAGCTGTTACGGACGATGCCCTCGTCGTAGTTCGTTCTAAGTCAACAGTGACAAGCAGAGTCTCGGTCCGCTCCCAGCCACTGGACAAAGAGTTTAGACGCTAAGTCAAACGATGACAAAGGTCTTGAGGACGATGAAAAGAAGAGCGTCGAGTTCAAGCGAGGTTGAGAGCAAACTCGTCTAAGTTGGAACTGAGGTTACTCTAGGATACATGGGGTTTATATATAGTTAGAGAACAAAGAAAACCGTAAAAGGAATAAAGCTGTAGCTACTCGAGAAAGGAAATATGAAAGTAGTTACGAAAGGAGATGGCGTCCATGCTGTACACTGCGCAGTAATGATGATGATGAAACGGTTCACTGAGACACGGAGATGAAACGAAAAGAGAACTGTAACATTACCCTTTGTATGCGAGAAGTCGCCGACTTCTACCATGAGTTCGTCCAGCCGTGGTCCTGCCGAGATTCCAGCCAACTGATAATATTACTGACGTCCTTGTCGGCAGTCTCCACTCGCCACTGTAAGCTTTGAATTGCTCGCTGTAACTGTTTTGCTTGAGCGAGCATCGCGTCCCGTTCTTCATAAGTAAGAGTGTGCGGGTCGGTAGTGAGGGTGAGGGCGGTGATAAAATCAAGGGGTTCGGAAAACAAGTTGAAGTAGGTGACCAAGGTGGCGAGGTTGTCGCTGACGTTGTCAAGCATGGCGTTGCGGGGCGAGTGATGACGGGCGGAACGGGTATAATGGGACAGTTATGGTGTCAGCGAGTTCTGCCGGGTGTTCGTGAAGTTCGGGGAGATCAGCAAATTCGAAGTCGTCGATGGTGATGGTGGTGTTGACAAAGACCTCGAGAGGGAGGTCGTGGGCGGCGGCGAGGAAGGTGATAGGACGGCGGCGGGTTCGACATAACAGTGGCCACATGCTGTGACCAGGAGGGCAAAGGCGAAGGCAATGAGGTAGGCGATGGTAGTGAAGAAAGCGGGCATGGTTATGACAGATAGGTTGGGGAATCCAATGCGTTTTGAAGCGTCCTTTTATGTTCAATTGAACACCTCGTCATCATAATTGACAGTCAGGAGTTCTTCTTCCGAAAATTGGTAGGACGACACGGGCGCTCTGATGGTGGGAACGTATTCGAGTTCTGCATCAGATTCTTCTGATTTGCTCAATTCATTCCTGGTAACGGTGGAAACTTCGTTCTCATGCTCAGCGTCTGTGATAGGGTCATTGCTTTGTGTGACAGCTTGTTCCGGCGCATCAGGGATAACCGGGTCATCAACAAATGCATTCAGGAAATCCAGGCTGTCCATTGCATCGTTGAAATTGGCTTGTGCATTTGGAACATGCCGATCAGCAACCCAGTGGTATATTTCGATTTCTTTGCCAGCGCGTTTTAACTCCTGAACGAAGACATATTTTTCAGGTTCTTCTCTTCACAGGGCCATCTCAGCGTACACCTCGTATCTATGATTCAAAGGTATGTTGGGTGATGGAAGGTATGATCTGGCTTCGGGATAATATGGTAATTCTTCAGGATCGAATGTGAGATCCATGTATTTGGGAGATAATGAAGGCGCGCATTAAATGGGAATTCTACGTGTCCTTGTGGATGTTTTAAGTGTCCGGTGGTTAGTCTTGAGGCTCTAGGTGCAGTTTGTCGAACTGCTCGTGTCCGGATGATTTTAGAGAATCGTGGTAATCCTAACAGAGATGTTGGAGGGCGATAGATAGGAATTTTAATAATCCGTCCTCGAAATCTTTCGTAGGGTTTTGGAGAATATCGTCCTCGAGTGGAACAGTATTTTTTCGTATATCGGATATTTTGTTTAAGGATTCGGCGGTTATGATAGCGAGACATGGGTATTTTACAACTGTCTTCTTTGTTTATATGCTTGCAAGATATCCGCAGCATTGCCTAAGTTGCGTTCTGGTTCCCAGGAATTGTCATTCGGACCGTAGTTTTTCCATTTAACCAAATACTGATATCCTGCCCCACGCTTTTGGTGTGCAAGAACCGCTTCAACTTCAAACTCTTCTTGTCCGTTTACAAGGTCAGGAGGTGGGGCTGTGTAATTTGGTCCGTGTGTTTCAGTCTCCTTATATGGCATAAGGAGTGATGTGTGAAAGACTGGATGAATGCGCCATTGTTTCGGAAGTTTGAGCCTATACGTTACTGGTCCTAAGACTTGCTCAATGGGAAAGGGTCCTTCTCGTTTCGGCGCTAGCTTCCTGGACTGGTATGGGATATTAAGGTTTCTGTTTTCGAGCCAGACTTTGTCTCCTATTTCGAATTTGATTGACTTGTCTCTGATTCGTCTAGCCACCATTTGTCTAGCTAATTCATGCGCAGCAAGGGCCTCTTCCCTAGCCTTTCGTAGTAACTGTAGCCGTTCTTCTGCTGCTGGTGTCGTCATTTTCTGTGCCGCAGTAGGTAGTGCAACAGGGTTTGTTCCATACATAAGTTGGAAAGGCGATGCTTTAACTGAATCATGATGGCGGTTATTATGGGCAAATTCGGCGATTGGTAATAGTTGTTTCCAAGTGTGCGCTTCATTTGCACAGAATATTCGAAGATATACTTCTAATTCTTGATTAACTCGTTCCGTTTCTCCATCGGTTTGCGGATGATAAGCGGTGCTCATTCTATGATCGATTCCTAATGTTTTCCTGATTTCTTGGAAGACCTTGGCTGAGAATTGCGGTCCTCGATCTGAAATAAGTACGTCTGGTAAACCAAAGCGCTTGAATATTTCGGAAATGTAGAGGTCTGCCGTTCCTAGTGCGTCGATGGTTTTCTTGCAAGGAGTAAGAATTACCCCTTCGTAAGACCATGGTCCACCGTGACCAAAATCGAGTCAAATCCGTCAGAAATGGGAAGATCGGTAATAAAATCCAAGGTCACTTGCTGAAATGGTCGAGTTGCCTTCGATCCGATTGGTAGGAGGGCTGGGGTATTGGGGTGAGTGTTCACCTTCATTTGCTGAAATGTGCGCATCCAGTGATCCATTCCTTGACGTGTTTATACATTCCTGGCCACCAGTAATCTCGTTGTAGCAATTCCAGCGTTTTCAATCGTCCGGGGTGCCCGGAAGTGGGTGATTCATGGACCGCTTTGATAATACTGGTGTGGAGTGTTCCAAGATCAGGGATATATGCTCTGTCAATGTATCGAATGATGCCGTCGACAAACGCCAATCCTGGAGTTTGGATTTAATAGGTGGAGCGCGTTGCGTTTCTATGACTTCAATGATGGTTTTTCCAAAACTGTCAAGTGATGTAGCATCTCGGATTTTCTGAGCAAGGTCTGTGGCAATAAGGCGAATGAACTTGTTATTGGGTAACATGATAACATCATCCAGTATGTCATCATCTTTCATATGATCAGGACGGCGGGATAATGCATCTGCTTCAAACATTTTTGTCCCTGGTACGTGCTCTATTTTCAGGTCAAATTCCGATAGCATCATAGACCAACGAGCTTGTCGAGGTGTTAACCGTTGCGGAGTTCTATAGATGAAAGGTTCTTGTGATCGCAATGGACTATAATTGGATGCGGAGATCCATGCAGCAAATGTCGCCATGCTTGTAATCCTTTAATAATAGCCAGTAGTTCTCGGTCATAAATTTGGTAATTCTGTTCCGTCGCGGTTAAGGCGTGTGATATGAAGCCACAAGGATGAAGGGATCCGGAGGCGTTGGCTTGTTTCAATACTGCTCCAGTGGCCTTATTGGAAGCGTCCGTCTGGAGGATAAAGGGCCTTGTGGGGTCTGGCATGCGTAGGACTGGCATTGATGAAAATTTTCTTTTTAATTCATCGAAAGCCGTCTGACAATCAAGCGTCCAACTGAAGGTTAAGCTTTTCTTAGTTAAGTCCGTCAACGGTTTTGCTATAGCAGCAAAGTTGCCGATAAATCGTCTATAGAAATTTCCGAATCCGAGGAAAGATCTAACTTGTTTGACCGTTGTGGGGTTGGCCAGTCTCTGATACCGGCGAGTTTTACAGGGTCCATTTGAATATGACCGGGCGTAATGACCATACCCAGAAATTCGACTTCTTGGACGCAAAATTTGCACTTTTCTAACTTAAAAATAGGTCTTTCTTCTGTAAACGTTCTAAGACTCTTTCGGTCCGTTTCTGTATTTCGTCTTTTGTCTTTCCACAGATCAAAATGTCATCCATGTAGATAATGAGCCATCCTTCGTTAATCATGTCCTGAAAGTATTCATTCATCATGGTCTGGAACGTCGAGGGCGAATTGCAAAGGCCGAAGAACATTACTGTTGGTTCATACAACCCTCGGTTCGTAATGAAGGCTGCTTTCCATTCATCGCCTTCTTTAATTCGGATGTTGTTATATCCCCAGCGCAAATCAAGTTTAGTGAAATAGTTTGCGCCTTCTAATTTCGTCATTAGGTCTGAGACTAGGGGTAATGGATAGGCGTTTTTTATTGTCCATTCGTTAAGGTAACGATAGTCTTGGCAGGGTCTAAGGGCGCCGCTCTCTTGCTTTGAAACGAAGAAAAATGGTGATGCCTGTGGCGATTTGGATGGTCGAATGTACCCTTTATCTAATTGCTCTTTAATCCATTCGTCGAGCGTTGATTGTTCTTTTAGTGATAGTGGGTAGATTTTGCTAACTTTCGGCGTAAATCCGGTTTTGAGTTCAATTGCATGGTCCCACGGTCGTGATGATGGGAAACGCTCCGATGCTTGTTTCTCAAAGGTAGACTGCCAGGGAAGGTACTCAAGTGGTAGGACAGTCGGCGTTTCGTCGCGTTTTGCTTGGTGTTCAAACGCTTGTGACGCCGATGTTTTTACTCTTATCCAATATTCGTCTTCTCCCATTGTTGAGTATCTAGCGCTATGCGCCAAATAGGTTTGTCATCTTTTGAATTGTCGTCTATTTGGAGGGTTTTCTTTCGCCAATCAATAGTCGGGTTATGTTTTTCCAGCCATGGTATTCCGAAGATGATTTCTTGATCCCCTAAGTTTGTGATCCATAACCAATTTCATATGGTTTTCCATTGATAGAATAGATAAGATGAGTTCGATGCGTGATCATGCCATTTTGATTAATAGTTCCGTCGGCGTTTTTGACTTTAATTGGTTGTTTTAGTTTTTCCTTTGGCCAATCTTTTGATATGCGTTCGTCAATGAAGTTTCCTTCTGCTCCACAATCAATGAGGGCAGATATTTCAGTGGTTTTATCGTTTGTTTGCACAGTAATTGAGATCCATTTATTATTATTGGATTGTACGATTACAGAATTGAGTGCTAACTGTTCAATTTTATGGGAGGCGTCAACCGCTTTCTGGCGTCTCCTTCTTAAAAACCCTCTGTTTCGAGTTCTTGGAGGGTATTCTCGCGCTCCTCATCTGGGAGTGCTTTCAATAGTGCCCTAATGCGTTGGGCAGTTGATTCTTCTGAGGTTGTTTCCTCTATAGTTCTAATAGTGCGATTCTGAGGAGGAGGCAATTTGTTGGGCGTTTCCTTTGTTTGGGCAATCCCTGGATATGTGTCCCTGAGTTCCGCATCGGAAGCACTTGCCAGTTTTCCGATATTCCTCCTTTTGGGTATCTGAAAGGCGTCCAGTAGTTATGGCATTGACCCCTTTTGATCCCGATGCTGGGTTTCGGTTAAATTTGAAACGTCTCTCCGTGTTTCCTGATCCAGAAGATCGGTTCATCAGTTTCAGGGTTTCCCAAGCATTGTGTAATCGTTCCGCAGCATCATAGGCTGTTTCCATGTTGATAACTGCAGGGTTTTCGATGATTTTTGCTGCGACTGATGCTGGGAGTCCTTTACAAAAATAGATTCGCTGCGCCATGAACCCTGTGATTCCGGTTGACTGAATAAGGGATCGGAACTTCTGAATATAAGTGGGGATATCAATATCTCCACCCACTTTCACTTTATCTAGATCATTCAGGGTCCTGGCTGCGGTGTCTGATTCGCCCCAATCAGCTAAGAACCGCTTTTTGAAACTGCTGTAGCTATCCCAAGAGAGCGTCGTTCCTTCTTCCTTTTTCTTTCCTTTATCTGTAGTCGTTTCATCCAATTCCTCTCGGATATTGGATTTCCAATCGTCTAATTCCTCTCCTAAGCGTAGGAAAACGTATTTAATTTTCTTCTTGGCAGTGGTAAATCGTTCCTCATCTAGATCGAAGGTGTCATCAAACGCATAGATGAAATGTTTCGCTTTGGATCATTGTCCTTTGAATTTCTCAATGGAGATTCCCTTTATCCCTTTCGGGATGTTTCCTTTTCGTCTGCCATATTCTTCTTTGTTTTGGTTTCAGGTTCCTGTTTCGGTTCTGTTGCTTGTTTCGAGCTTTCCCCTGGTTTCGGCTTGTTGTCAAAATCTAGATCCAGTTCGATCTGCTGTTGTTCCTTATATTCGTTCCACTTGGCAAGAGTAGATTCCTCGAGTGCGGAGAAGACTCCGTCGGTTAGATCCTCAGCGTCTCGAAATTCGTGCCACCAAGTAAGTTCTGGCTCTTTGTTTGGTGGGAAGAATAATCGGCTATCTGAATTGTTTTCTTTGTTATGCCAATTAATCCAAGTCTCTGCTGGTAATTCTTTGTCAGGGTTTCCTTCTCTATATTCTCCTTCGAAGAAACTTTCTGGGACTCGCTGGTTCTTTTTCTTGGTGGTTGAAACGTAGTACCACCCTTCGTTTGTTGTAGAAGGATAGACTTCCCTTCGTCCAAGGTAGTACTTTTGCCTATAACGAACGGAGTCGTTTGGCGGTCTGATCTGGGAGGTTCGGGTCTCAATGGTGTCTGGCTAGTGACGAAGCACTGAGCGGTTCCTGAGTTCCAACTTGTGTTACGGACGATGCCCTCGTCGTAGTTCGTTCTAAGTCAACAGTGACAAGCAGAGTCTCGGTCCGCTCCCAGCCACTGGACAAAGAGTTTAGACACTAAGTCAAACGATGACAAAGGTCTTGAGGACGATGAAAAGAAGAGCGTCGAGTTCAAGCGAGGTTGAGAGCAAAACTTGTCTAAGTTGGAACTGAGGTTACTCTAGGATACATGGGGTTTATATATAGTTAGAGAACAAAAGAAACCGTAAAAGGAATAAAGCTGTAGCTACTCAAGAAAGGAAATATGAAAGTAGTTACGAAAGGAGATGGCGTCCATGCTGTACACTGCGCAGTAATGATGATGATGAAACGGTTCACTGAGACACGGAGATGAAACGAAAAGAGAACTGTAACACCAGCCCCCTCAAGTATAATCGATTCGCCTTGAAGTGACAATTACCTTTCCTTTTCATCCTTAAGTCAGACAGATGAAGAAGAAATTCAGTATTCCAGTGACAGTGAAGACCTTGCAGACCTCACAGTACAGCCAGATATGGAAGCACACCATGGATTTCCTCAGGAGCCTCCTCCTCCACCTCCGCCGCAAATTATCTATGTCCAACCAAACCAACCAAACCACTCAACCTCGATGCCTTCGAGTACTAGTGCATCTGCACCCAAGTTTGATTCGTCAAAGCCTCATGACCTGCCTTGATACTTCCGAGAAGTCAAGCTATTGTTAGACGCAGCCCAGGTACTCGAAGCTCAGCAGTGAAAAGAACATACTAAGCGCTACCTCGAATCACACAACTATGAAATATGGGACTCCTTGCCTGAAGTGAAGATCCCGCACTCATACGAAAGCTTCAAGGAGGCAGTCATTGCCTCGTACCCTGGCGCCAAGTCTTCCCGCAAATACAACTTGATAGATGCCGTTTGTCTAAGCAACAAGCAAAAGCAGAAAGCCACATCCAAGCTAGGGGAATACTATCGAGACTTCAGAGCGATCACCACCTACTTGGTAGAGCACAACAAAATATCGGAGATGGAACAGCGCCGGATGTTTGTTAAAGGCTTCCCCACCGAGTTCCTTAGAAGGGTCACCCATCAGCTAAGCACCAACCACCCCACTATAGATCCTGACGACGGCTACGCCATGGGTGATGTCTATCGAGCCGCCATGTTCCTGCTCAGAGGCTCTTTGTTCTTCCCAGAAGATATGTACAAACCACTTTCCTCATATACACCAGTCTCCGCCGCTCGTGCTTCAACATTGGCACCCTTGCAGCCTCAGCCAGCAGTCTCAATAGCTGGATCAACCCCAATTAAGCAGGAAGATCTGTACAACCTTTTTGGCAAATTCGCCCAGACCATAGCCGAGAGCATCACCACTTCAATTTCGGGTGCACGTCCCACAGGAGCTATCCCTATACCTCAATCGAACAACTCGACCCAAGGAAGTCAGCCCACATCTCAGCAGTACCGACGACCCCCCAGTGATGGCGATCTTTGTAACTTCTGTGGAGGCAATGGCCATTTCATTGCCAGTTGCGCCCAGGCTGAGCAGTACCTTCGAGAAGGTAAAGCAATTAAGAGGCCCGATGGATGACTTGCTCTCCCTACTGGCCTGTTGGTACCAAGGAACATCGAAGGGCAGTTCTTGAAGGATAGAATGGATGAATGGTGGTGCAGACAACTCGGTTCCACAGCAGATAGGCTGCCTGCTTCGACTCCATCTACTTCGACGACAGGAAGTACTTCCTTGATGTTCTTCAGTGTTGCTCCTTCGACAAGACAAGCTCATGCCGATATGTCGCCCAAGGCATCCATGGCTGTGGTGACACCAGATGAAGAAGATTTGGATATCTGTCTCAAGGAGCTCTGACAACAAGTCCTCGCCCTACAGGATAGGCAGAAGAAGAAGAAGCTAGTCTTTGACCGCATCAAAATCTCAAAACGCCCAACTTTGGCACCAAAGCCCCTGGTCCCTTCGACGAGTGGCATACAGCCCTTGAGCGCCAGAGCAGCAGAGAAAGCACCGGAAAAGCAGTCAATTCCCCCACCTTCGAACGTGGCTAGCAGTAGTAGAATGTTGGAACACGCGTCCGCCCCCACCTCGCAGCCAGGACCATCCTCTACCACTAAACCAAAGGCAGCGGTGACTCAAGAAGCACCAGGAGGAACCTCTGAGCTTCTGACACATCCATTCGAGAAGGCAAAGGATGCAAACTATCTTCCACCAGTAGATCAAAACTTCGCTCAGCCCCTGAAAGCAAAAGAGAGAGACCCAGCATACATCACCACTGCGCCAATTCAAGATCCAAAGATAGCCGACGTGGTCTACAAATGTACTTTGAAGGAGAATCATATTACCATCACCTTCAAAGAACTACTTTCCCTTTCTCCAGACCTTCGATGCCGTGTTAGAGAGGCAGTAACCCCTAAGCATCAGCCAGCTGTTAAGGCACCGGTACACTACGTTAGAGATGGAGTAGAGCAGATTGAAGAAATCATTTCTCACCTGGCCCTCAAAACCTTCAAATGCGAGCCAGTACAAGTCAAGCCCGGCGTATATCAGGTCCCAGACTTAGCACAAGTTTTTTACTCAGCCCAGGGACCGGACAGACCAGTCAGGTTATTGGTAGCTAAGGAATCACATGCCCTTTGAGCCATCAAAATGGACATAGCCAACAAAGGTCTCATTGAATGCATCCTCGACCCCAGAAGCATGATTGTCTGTATGTCAGACGCAGTCAGTCACCAGATAGGCATCCCTTACAACCCAGGGATATCACTCAAGATGCAATCAGCCAATGGTACCCTCAATAAAACACTCGGTCTTGCCCAGAACATGCCATTTTCCATCGACGGAATTACCTTCCTGTTCCAAGTCCACGTAGTTCGGTCTCCGGCATACGATATACTCTTAGGGCGCCCTTTCGACGTCATAGCCCAGTCAGTTATCAAGAACTACGCCAATGCAGAACAAACTGTCACCATTACGGACCCAGTCACAGCGAGACAGTGGACAGTACCAACCATCAAGTGTGGCCCGCCATTCTTTACCATGAGACGAAGGGAAAAGGCCATGATGGAAGGGGATTTTTGCTGTGCTTTGAGGATTTGATAGAGGATCGAGGAGAAGCTGCATTGATCATAGAAGTCGATGAAAAAGAACAAAAACCATTGCACATTTCCACCTACACCCCCTTGCCCAAATCTGTTGACTACCATGTGCCCTCGAACAAACAGTCACCCCTTCGAGACGCGATGTCCCACTTGTTTCTCGTTGCAGCGTTACAAAATAGCCACAACAACCCCTTGATCCTCAACCCTCGCGCTTGTTTGTTATTATTGCAGCCCTCATCCACCTCGACTCACAACACATCAAACAGCAAGGTGGCGTCAGTTTTTACTCAAAACGTCACCGGCTGCACTGTGGAGGACTCCCTTGAAGAGAATTATGCTGAGCTCCCCCGACTTAGTCGAGGACAGCGACTCCAACAAGGAACCTTCAAACATACCTTATACACATTTCACAACTTCACTCGAGCCGCCTCAAGCCTCCGATGGCGCCTCAACCCCTATTGCAGTATTTGGAAAGTGCTATAAGCCGGTGGCACAAAAAGTCAAGCCAGTCATCGGCATGCTCCCACAAGAATTTCGGATTGTCAGAAACATTACGGGAGATCCCCTTAGAGATATACCAATTTTAGACCCTTGGCCACCTTCATTCGTGCCCACGGGTCGATACACTCAGGAGCGTATGGAAGTGCTTGATGCAGTACACAAGGACGGGTTTTTGCACCCTGAAGAACAGAAACTATTACACCATTTCATGATGTTGTACCACGAAGGGTTTGCTTGGACAAATGCCAAATGCGGATGCTTCAAAGAAGAGTACTTTCCACCAATTGACATACCTATGATTCCCCACCACCCTTGGATCCAGAAAAATATCCCCATTCCGCCAGGCATATACAACAAAGTATGCAAGATGATTCAGATGAAGATACAGGTGGGAGTTTATGAGCCATCGAACTCATCCTATCGATTGCGGTGGTTCTGCATAGCCAAGAAAGATGGATGCCTGCATATCGTTTATTCCCTCAAACTGTTAAACAAAGTCACCATTCAGCATTCGGGTGTCATGCCAATTCCCAAACACCTTGCAGAGAACTTTGCCTGTCGAGCCTGTGGAGCCATGTTGGACCTATTTGTGGGATACAACGAGCACTTAATCTCCCAAAGTTCTTGAGATCTTACAACATTTCAAACACCCTTTGGAGCACTTTGATTGGTCACCCTTCCTATGGGATGGACCAATTCAGTCCCCATCTTTCATGACAACGTAACCTACATCTTGCAGCTTGAGATCCCCGACTACACAATCCCTTATATTGATGACGTTCCGGTTAAGGGTCCCGCTTCGAGGTACCAGCTAGAAGACGGTTCTTACAAGACTATCCCCAAAAATGATGATATACAATGCTTCGTATGGGAGCATTTTCAGAACCTCAACCGGATCATACAGCAGATGAAGTATGCAGGCGGGACATTCTCAGGCAAGAAGTTGGTTTTGTGTGCTGAAGAAATTACGGTCGTAGGGCATGTTTGCACTATCAAAGGGTGAGTCCCAGACAACCAGAAGGTCGAAGCAATCCTTGCCTGGGGACCCTGCCATCCCTGTCGGACGTTCAAGTGTTCCTCGGAACCATTGGCCTCTTCAGGATCTACATCTGGCACTATTCTTTGAAGGCCCACCCTTTGACAATGCTCACAAAGAAAGGAGTTGAGTTTGAGTTTGGAAAAGAGCAGATTCGAGTGCAAAACGAGTTAAAGAAAGCCATCTTAGATTTGCCTGCCATTCGACCCCTTGACTATCACTCATCAGCCCCAGTTATCCTAGCCGTCGACACTTTGCCAATTGCAATTGGGTTTTACCTCTGCCAATGCGACATAGGAGACCCGAAGAAGCGTTACTATAGTTGATTTGGTTCTATCACCCTCAATGAGAGGGAATGCTGGTTCTCTCAGGCTAAGCTGGAGATATTTGGACTTTACCGAGCATTGTGAGGAAGTTCAAGCTTTACATATTGGGAGTGAGAAACCTCATAGAACGAGACTTGAGCGGATAGCTGCGTGGGTATGATATGATATTTCTACTACGAAACAAGAGGGTTTATATACATTTTTCTACCTACTGACGCAAGTGTACTCTGAAATTCTTTTCTCGTGGACGCGCGGCGTTTCCAAATCCGTTAACTTGAAAGGCGCTGGCCGATCCGGTTTAGTGCGCGAGCATTTTCTTTGCAATTTTCGTTCGGCGTGTGACTCTGTAGCAAAACCCTGACCGTATTGGCGTCGTGCCTAAGGGCGGCTAGCGTAATGAAAGCGTCGGCCGATGATCGACCGCCGGTGTATTATCGATAAGCGCTGATGGATTCCCGGGTGTCCGTGAACCTGTTCCCTGAACTCGACCCTTCATGCCCGATATAGTCTTTTGTTGTATTTCGCTGATCGACGCAACAAGCCGTGAAGATTTCGTTCCGCTGTCTCGGGTGGGTTATTGGCTTTACCCGCCGATCGTATGCACATGCGGCTACACGGATCCTGATTGCGGTACTCTGAAGGCGGACTTGCCTATCGCGGACGTGGCGGTGCGGAAGTGTCGAAATGCGGCGGTACGCTCCCAATTAGGAAGGATCGTTAGTCAGCATGACCTTCGGATAATCGGGCGGCTTATGCGGTAGTCGGCAAGCGCAGGTAACGCGAAAGGGTGCGGATATGGCGACTATTGGGCGGCTTGCGCTGCGGGTGCGTGCGTAGGACCGATGTGCGACTCCGGATGCGTGCGGATGTGCGAGCGCTGCGGACGACCTAAGATGTCAGCCAGATCGTTAGTGACGGGTTCAGTGCGTATATAGTCCCGGAGCCGGTAGGACTTCTCTCGCATAGCATGACGCATACGCGTGACGAGGTCACTACACTGTCACAGCGGGACACCGCTCATCACCGGATCAAAACCCGCAGATCCGAATGCCATGGACGTCGATCGAACACAGCGCCCACCAATGCGCTGCTTCAAATGTGGAAGAATCGGTCACATCGCAAGAAATTGCCGATCCGGATTGGACATCCGAACAATGTCCTTTGAAGAGATGAAGGAGTATTTCGCAAAAGGCGAAAATTTAAAAGAAGACAAGAGTCAGTAAGTCCCATACTGAACTCTCTTAATAGGTATTCTGTATTAGGTAAGGAAGACAGACTGGTAGGAACGGAGGACTCGGAGACTTCAACAGTCTCTGAGACCACCCCACAGGAAGCGGTCTCTAGTGCCAAAGCACAGGAGCGCGGCAGGGCGGATAAACCTGTGCTTGATTCTTCCTTATCAGGTAAAAGAATACTCAAAAAGGGACAAAAAGAATTTCTTGTTCGTTCTATTGGTCAAAAGGACGAAATACTAATGAAAATAGGTCTAGAAACTCTAGACACACATGACCAAACAATGGAAATAGCGTTGCTTGACTCAGGAGCAACAGGTTTGTTTATGAACGCTAAGTTCGCTAACGAAAGGGGCTACAAACTAATTCCTTTAGATCGACCAATTCAAGTTAGAAACGTAGATGGATCTAACAATGAAGGCGGTATGATTACTCATGAAGTAGATCTGCTCATGAGTTACAAGGACACCAAGAACGAGCCACATTCGAAATATGCGAATTAGGCAAGACAAACGTAATCATAGGATCTACATGGTTACGGCGACATAATCCGGATGTCAACTGGATCACCGGTAAAATAGAGTTGACAAGATGCCCACGATCATGTGGACATAAACAAAGGGAGTGGACGAAGGAAAGACAAAGGCGGACAAAACAGGCGGAACATTGGGAAACCAATATGTACGTCTGGGAAAAAGAATGAGAGTTGGACTTTGCCTACTGGCTAGAGCAAAAGGAGAAAGAGAGAACGAATTTGGATTTCCTGGATCAATGGAAACACCTGAAATTCTATAAGGAAGGAGAAAAATACGAATTTCTCCCGTCTGGAATCAAATCAGACGATCCAAAATGGATTAGGGAGTTGAAGAAACAGGAACCAAAAGATCTGGTACCACCGCAGTATCACAAGTATTTACACTTGTTTGAAAAAATTACATCAGAAAGAATGCCGGTTAGAAAACCTTGGGATCATGCCATTGATCTCAAACAAGGTTATCAACCAAGGAAAGGAAAGGTGTATCCTCTATCACCAGATGAACTCGGAGAAGTCCGGGATTTCGTCGATGATCAATTAAAAAAGGGGTACATCAGACCTTCGAAATCACCGCAAACATTGCCGGTGTTCTTTGTAAAGAAAAAAGATGGAAAAAAGAGAATGGTACAGGATTACCATTATCTAAATGAATGGACAGTTAAAAATAACTATCCATTACCATTAATATCGGAGCTCGTAGATCAAGCAGGACAAGCAAAACACTTCACCAGGTTGGACCTAAGGTGGGGTTATAATAATGTACGAATCAAAGAAGGAGACAAATGGAAGGCTGCCTTTACTACACCTGAAGGTTCTTTTGAACCAGTAGTAATGTATTTCGGTCTTACTAATTCTCCGGCAACCTTCCAGGCTATGATGAACGATATCTTTCGGATATGATAAATGAAGGAAAAGTCATTGTTTACATAGATGACATCCTTATTTATACAAAAACCGAAAAAGAGCACAATAATATAGTGCTCGAAGTTCTCCGGCACTTGGAAGAAAATGATTTGTATGTCAAACCAGAAAAATGTGTATGGAATGTGCAGGAGGTAGAATTTCTAGGAGTCATCATTGGACCCAATGGAATTAAAATGGATCCGAAGAAAGTTGACGCTATCCTCAACTGGCCAACACCTGCTAGTATCAAGGATGTTCAACGCTTTCTAGGATTGGCAAATTACTACCGACGATTTGTCAAGGACTTTGCCAAAATAACACGACCATTACATAATCTGGTCAGAAAAGACAAAACATGGGAATGGAAGGAAGGAGAAGAAAAAGCTTTTAAAACCTTAAAAAAACTTTTACAGAACAACCCCTTCTTGTCGCTCCAGACTCCGACAAGAAATTCAGAATAGAGTCTGATGCCTCGGATTACGCAATGGGAGGAGTGTTATCAATGGAATGTGATGATAACAAATGGAGACCAGTAGCTTATCTCTCCAAATCCCTCAACGAAACCGAGAGGAATTATGATGTCCACGATAAAGAAATGTTGGGCATTATTAGGTGTCTCGAAGCCTGGAGACATTACCTAGAAGGGAGCAAGGCAAAGATTCGAGATATGGACGGATACAAAAATCTCGAATACTTTATGAAGTGCAAAAAAGTTAAACCGAAGACAGCACGCTGGGCTTTATACCTCAGCAGGTTTAATTTTAAATTAATTCATAAAGCTGGAGTAACTATGGGAAAGGCCGATTCTCTGTCCAGGAGGCCAGACCATAAAAAGGGGGTAGAAGATGATAACAAAGAAGTCATCTTGTTAAAACCGGAATTTTTCCGAATTGCAGCACTTCAACAAGGACATGTACTAGTCAATACATCGGAAAAAGAAATTTTAAACAAAATTAGAAAATCAGAAGCAAACAATGAAGAGGTTGTGAAAGCGGTGGAAGCCATGAAAAAGGCAGGAGTCAGGAGACTCAATGCAGGAGAATGGCAGATGGAACAAGGATTAATCCTCTGGCAAGGAAAAGTCTACGTTCCTAAAGATGAAAAATTATGAATGGAGATAGTCAGACTCCATCATGATACACCCATTGCAGGACATGGAGGACAGTGGAAGACGGTTGAACTCGTCACAAGAAATTATTGGTGGCCATTCAAACGTGGGCCACTGCTGTGAACAATCGTCACGTTGCCCTTTCCCGGAACCAATCAAAAAGCCGAAACCCACTCCCCGTCCTTGCATCACTATGGATCATGATGTGTACCGTTGGATAGAAAAGCCGACCAAGGCGTAGATCCTTGGACTTTCCTGCCCAAAGCATTTTGGGCATGGCAATTATGCATGAGATGGAGAAAAGAAAAGAAAGGTGGACATATATCCTTTGAAGATTTTTAGTTCGTCTAGGAAGCCGAAACCTAAAAAGGGGGTACTGTCATGACCTGTTCTTAACGGTCGAAATCTCTAAGACATTTTTATTCTTTTTCTTGTATTTTACAATAGCTGTAGCCAAACATCTTAGTCAGGTTGGCGTCTATCTTATCTAGTCAGCGCTAAGATTAGATAAGATTAGATAACGATTAGATTAGATTACGGACTACCGGACCGATGACTCATGGACTATGACTCAGGCTTACCAATGCGCAGCAACGGGGCCGATTATGTTATCTCTTTTACTCATACTTACTCAGTGTAGCTACTATTATTAGAGTGGTGCACAGACCACCCTTGTAGTATATAAACTGAGCAAGATAGCACCCAGAGTCCTCAGTCAAGTTCTCTCGGGTTTCCACTCTACCCTCACTCCTCTCCTCTATAGTCTGCTGTTGGGGCCCTAAGACGTCACGTCAAGGGGTAGTCCTGATACCTGACAACCAGACAATGAAGCCATTGACGAAGAAGTGGAAGATGAGGTCTTCACTGATTGGATCGACAACTTGTACAGTTTCATGCACATTATCAACCCCTCGCCTTTTATGGCGTCCCTCTCAAAGTCGACAGCGTGCGCATCACTTCGCAGAACAGTCAACACTTATAGCCCAGTTGCAGACACCATGCTCAGGGTATTTGTGCTCGCCAGCAACAACGAACCTATCAGCTACACCAGAATACCCAGGACAGTTGCCGCACAGAAAGAAGACGCCCAATTACCCTTCGTTCAACAATTCCTTTATGACCTGAGGCGACCTGTGGAGATGACCGACAAAGAATACCAGTCGTTCATGCGGTACTGCCTTTGATTCTTCTTGCAGCATGGAAAGTTGTGGAGAAAGGATGCAAACAGTTTACACAAAGTCGTTGTGGACCAGCCCCATCGCGTTCGAGTGCTTCAGGAATGCCATGATGATGTTGGACATAAGGGCTTTGACGCTACTTGGGCCCTCATCTTAGAATGGTTTTGGTGGCCACACGTTCACAAAGACATCAAGTGGTACCTTCATACTTGTCATCTGTGTCAGGAGCGTCAACTTTGTCTTGTTCGAATCCCACCCACTGTTGCCCAGCCAGCCCCCCTTTTCTCAAAAGTCTATATTGACATCATGCACCTACCTCCCTCGAAGGGGTACCACTACTTGATTCAAGCATGATGTTTGCTCTCTCACTACCCAGAGTACCATGCCCTGCGCACCCAGACAGCTGAAGCGATTGGTTCTTGGCTCTTTGAAGACCTCTTGTGTCGATGGGGAGCACTAGTGGAGATTGTGTCCGACAATGGTTCTTTGATTGTCAGCGCGTGCACCTACCTGTCCAAGCAGTACAAGATCAATCACATCCGGATCTCAGGTTATAACTCACAAGCCAACGGGATTGTTAGCACACGCACTTCAACGTTAGACAGTCATTGTACAAAGCCTGTAGCAGGGATCAGTCAAAGTGGGCTAGGTCCCTACACACCGTCTTTTGGGCCAAGCGAGTCACAGTTTGTCGACGAATGGGCATCTCCCCATACTTTGCTGTCATCGGCACGCACCCGTTGCTCCCTTTGGATATCATCGAAGCCACTTACCTATTGCCACCTCCGAATGCCTTCTTGTCTACCACAGATCTCATTGCCCGACGAGCGACCGAGCTGCAGAAATGCCGGGAGCAAGTGGAGGCCCTTCGCGACAAGGTCTTTGAGGCTCGAATTAAGGTGGCTAGACGTTTCAAATCGGACTATGACCAAAGTATCAAAGACTATTCGTTCCAACTCGGGGACCTGGACCTTGTCCGCAATACCGCCATTGAAAAGTCTTTGAATCAAAAGATGCACACCTGCTATAACAGTCCCTATGTTGTCCTTGTCCGAAACTGCGGAGGAGCCTATGTTGTGTGCAAATTAGATGGCTCCATCCTCAATAGGCCTGTTGCCGCATTTAGAGTCATTCCCTACTTTGCCCAAAAGAAGATTGAAGTCCCTCACGATGCGCTGGACGTCCATTTACAGCATCTCCATGAGATGCAGGCCTCAATGAGCCTAGGAGATGATGACAAAGAAGTTGCTCGAATGCCGGAGGCAGTGGATGAAGAAGATCCAGGAGTAGGTGACCCCAGCGAGAGTGATGAAGATGGAGAAGGTGTTTGACAAAGACTATTGAAGACAACAAAGCGCAACCTCGCACAAAGCCCTGAAAGCCACTTTTCAACAATGTGGACTCAATCTCTTTTCTTTCACCATTCCTTTTCTCTTGTTTCGATTGTCTTCCTTTCTGTTGCGAACTATTACCAGTAATTCATTTATGTTCACCTTGTTATACTTCCTTTGTGTTACCTCTCGTTTTCCCTTGTACACACTCTTTGATCTTAGCTTCAGACACATACATACTCACATCCAACAAGCATTCTTATCACATATGAGACAACAAAATACGCCCCTACAAGGTTGCAGAAGAGATCCATCAAACAGCCCAATAAGCCTGCAACAGCACCAGGACCCTAGACAGCCTTCACTTTTCCCTTGACTCCTGTTCTCCCTGCCTTGTTTGCCTCATGCTCTTCAAGATCTGCCGCTATCAGCTACATTTGACCACAAAGCACCCTACAACTTACCAGACTCCCCAATGTTGATTTCAATAACATCTTGTTGGCGCCTTTGTTCTTCGGCCTTTTCCTTGCGCACTAGCTCGTGTTCGAGTTTGTTAAAAATGGCATTGTATTTCAAGTAGGCCAATAAGTGTTCGCCAACTGGGAGCCGACCAATCACATTTGGGTCGAAGATCAAGACCCCTGGGGCGTCATGCAACGGTCCTGCCAAGGCCTGCTCCACATGTCCTTTGGCGCTCGCACCACCGGTTTTCCCCTCAGTTGCATTTTCACGGGTGTCTTCGTAGCTGCTACGGTAGTGGGCCCTTGCTTCGGGGCCTGGCGCACTCTCTTCGGCGCTCCTACCTTGTCGCCACTTGCCGCTCGTTCTCGTTTAGTAGCCGTTGGATTTGCCAAGACCATCGCGACCTCCTCATGTCCTATCTCCATCGCGCTAAAGTTGCACACTACCCTCAACACCTTGCAGCAGAGGCACTTGTCATGCCACGGCTCGTCTGTATTCGCCTCAAGGCACCGTTTGTTGAAAACGCAGAAGCTCTTGGTTTGCGCCTTTTGGCATGGGCTGCACTACGCTCAAATTAGCCACCTCATTCAACCTTGTTATGATGCACCTCTGACCTTGTTTGCTCACGGTTGGCAGCGGCCAGCCTCCTCTAGCACCTGGTCATTCTCCGCATACCTCTTCTTGAACTCCACTGGGTCCATGACCAGCAGCCTGCCCTTGGGACCAGAGTCCACACCCACTTCCATTTTGATCGTTACTTGCACTGAGGCTGTCGTGTTGTCTGCCACCAAATCCTCTCCCTCAGCCTGGACCTCGCTCTCGTCGCTGCTCTTGTCCGATGCATAGCCTTCGATTGCAGGCAGTCAAATGATGGGCCTCGGGCCCGCAACTGCTTGAAGCTGTTTGTTTGGCGAGGCAGTGACTGGTGGTACATCGTTGGTGCCAGTCAGGTGGTCAGTCATGTTTCCGACTGGCGTGAAGTCCCCTGCCCCTGTAGTTGTTCGGTCAGTCAAAGAAGTTAGCAACAAAGCTCAATATACTGCTTCGGAACTCCCGGATTATTGCCATTGCTCTTGTTTCCTGGAACCCCCATTGGCTCGGAAGTCCTTCTGCGTGCTGACAGAGCCGCACAGCCACCTCAAGTACAGAGGCCTCCATCTCACAGATGTCGCAGCTCTCCTGAGCTTTTGTTAGGCCTAGCCCATCCAGAGAGTCTCGAGCTGGCTTACCACAACCGCGTCCAACTGCTTCAGCCAGTCTCTCCAAGATTTGAATGACACCGCCTCGCCGACTGCCCCAGCAAGTCACTTGAGCAATGAAGAAGAAATGTCAGATGTAGCAGGTGCTGCGGCGCCAATTTTTCTGGGTGAAGTGGCCTTTAAGACAGGCGCCGGGGTTGGAATTGTACTCGACATCTCTGCGAAGACAATAGGGATGGTTAGAGAAATGGGGTAGACTGGACAGCGACTCACAAAGGTCTTTTGCAAATTGCGGCATAGTTGGCGATGTTTGCGAGGTGGTGTCTTGGACTTCTAGGCCACGATTTGTTTGCCACGGTGTCACATCGGTCACACACGAGCGCTTTTGGGCAGTACAATGCCTCCAATTGACTGAGGACAGTCAAGATTTCAGTAAAGGGTGGATGATACACCTGGAACATGTCAGTACCTGCGCTAGTCCTATTCAGCTCCCAAGGAAGCCATTCGGGCTGAGTCAAAGCATCCTGCTCACAAATCGAAGTCTGTAGTGCCAGCAGTGCCCCACTGAATGAAGGTCGAAGCTCGAGATCAGACAAGGTCTTCGATCCGGCCTCCTCAGTCTTAGTGGATACCCAAAACATCTTTAGTCCCTAGACAGTCCCGTTCCGCGCTACCCAGCTACATTGCGACGACCTCAGTTCAGTCACTAGGGCCCCACCACATTGCAAATTCAGCAAAATGGGTGCCTGGCGCCTCGCTGGACATAAGGACAGGACAATCACCCCCCCTCCATAGCCCCAGACTCGTTCATGTCCAACCAGCCAAAGCATCTATGACTTGACCAATGCAGAGTGGAACACCCTTGACCATACAGTCATTGACCCTACTTGAATGACTCTCGGCACCAGCCGGTTTGTCGCTTGTGTCAAGGATATCCAATCGCGCCAAACCTCCGACAGTAGATCTGGACTCTTCCATGATAGACATACCTCCCAGCCCAGTCGAACCGCCAACGCACAACAACTTCGGCTCGTTCACCCCAGGGGCAGCCTTCTTGCGGCTACCAGCATAAGAGCGAGCCAGTATATCCATCTTGGACTCAATAGGAATACAATTCGGAGACTCGAGGATGGTGACGGAGGAGAGATGAACCATGTTGACGTGTCAGATCAGTGCTTGAGGAGGCTTAGAGCCAATGTTCCATGACCCGGATGAGGCATCTGCCTTGCGTGTGCCAGGGACCATACAGTCGAAGCCGGTTCCACCTTGAACTAATCAACAGCTCGGTTCGATTAGAAGAGCTTGCCTCCGCAGGAAGCACCACGTTGGTTGTCGGTCAAGTTGTATGTGAGGATTCGTCAAAGTGAGGAGATAGGACTCAAATGCAGCTCTATATTTTGCTAGGAGATGAAGTGGAATGATGACCATGAAAGATTCAACACCAATTAGTGTTTGAAGCTTGATTCACTTGCTAAACTACTGAAACTGCATCCTATAGTAGTAAAGGGAAATTCAGGGGAAATTGAAGGCAGTCTCACATAAAGATATATTCCCCAGTAATTGTCATTTGTCCAGGACTCAGTTGTCTGTGAGACAATGAGCTGTAATCCCAGGGCATTGCTGCAGATACTAAATCAAAAGACATCCTTTGGTCACTCTGGTTAAAGGCTTTGTTTATCAATTGGAGCAAGTGCCTCTGTTAAGTGGTTTCTGTCCAGATTGCAGGACAGTCTATTATGCTGACCATGAAGAGATCACTACCCAAGTTCAAGATAGATATGACAGGGTATACTTGAATTCTGCCAAATATGTGAAGATAGGGCAAAATCTATGGGTTGATGAAGACTGACATTACTCTGATAGTGGGATCTATAATTTTCATGCATCACCTGCCACTTATTCTCAAGTTTTGGAATATGTCATTTGAGTCTGTAAAATGTGCAAAGAAGGCAGATATGGCAAGCCTTTGTTCAAGAGTCATTTAAGGATGCAGGCTGCTGAGATCTGGAGTTTGAATGTGACAGATGGCGTCCTACCAATAAATAGTGTCACAAGACAAGCATATGAATTTAGGGGATGGTGGCATCATATAGCATTTCAAGGAAACATAGCTGTAATGAGTGTACCCAAAAATATCGAGAAAGATCTGCCAATCCTGGTGGCATAGACCCATCAGCTATTATTGGTATGAGGATGGATTAATTGCACCACAATTTCAAACAAACATTGTTGAAATTTGTGCTCCTGTAAAAATGGTTGTGGTGGATGGAATTGGTCACAGGACATACTGTAAGTCCACACATTACTATTGCTTAATTTATATTCATGAGTTTCAGTATTGTGGCTATTTTAATGTACTAGTGACTTGCAGAATGCACAAGGAGGGTATATTGTGCATTCAGGAAAAACTTGGTTGGCAGATTGTGTCATGTCACAGGTTGCAACAGATGTTAAAATACAAGGTACACAAGCATGTGCACAACATCAAGGAAATTGGCAAGGCATGTCATCTATCACAGAACAAATGTACTGGGGGTTACAGAAGGGCCATGAGAAGGTTGGATGAGACATGGCCTTGGATGCCTGCTGCTGATCAAGCACAGCAACCCATGATGTTGAAGATGGTGTTGAAGAGAATGTTGAGGAGGGCAAGCAGGACTCTTCAGGCTCCAAGAACCTATTGTGTTGAAACCATTTGTGCACCCTGTGGTGTGTCATGTGCATGGAGAAAGTTATAAAGTCTGATCTCCAACAGCTATATTGGAATTTCTGGAGCATGTTTATCCAACTGAGGAGAGTAAAACCTGCTTACATTTGTATTGACAAGGCCTGCCTGGTACTTCGCACAAGTATCACAAATGAATCATGGAAAGGGGAAGAATACCAGTAGATTCATTGTGGATTCTTACCACTATGTTAATCATCGGGCAACTGATACATTGTGTCGTAAATGGTGCAATCCAGCTCCTTTGATGGATCAGCCCCTAACTTGGTAATTGTGGAGAGAGATGAGAGGGAAGACCTTATTACAAGCGTGCATTTAAATCACAGCTTGTGAACAGTTGAATGCTTGGTTAGGTGGATTTTTCAATATTTTGAGGAGGATGACATCTTGGAACTTTCATTTGTTCTTGCATACTATGCTTTTCTATCATGCAAAACATGTTATTGAAAGGCAGGAAAAGAAGGCAGTTGAGGAGAATTTAGAAGACTCAGAGGAGGATTGAGGATAGGTAGAACATATGCATGTACAGTATATTGTGTCTATATATATTACTGAACTTATGCAACCACCTTGACATTTGTGAAGGGTTTGACAGGTTCATATCTGTGTGCATCACCACTCCAAAGTAATTGTGATGACACATATCTGTGTGAATCATCACCTCCAAAGTAATATGTGACAACACATATCTGTGAATCATCACTCCAAAGTAATATGTACAACACATATCTTTGGAATCATCACCTCCAAAGTAATATGTTTGACAACACATATTTGTGTTGTATCATGCCTCCAAGTAATATGTGACAACACATATTTGTGTGTATCATTGCCTCCAAAGTAATATGTGACAACACATATTTTGTTGTGTATCATTGCCTCCAAGGTAATATGTGATGACACATATTGAACAATATTGCATGTGTGCCCTGGAGGCTACTATTCATGCATCACTCATACAAACAAATATCCAGATGAGCATGGCTAATCCATGTTGAATTTTTACACTATAGCAACATCACCAATGAATGCAGAAACCAGAAAACACCAGTAAACATACCTGAAGTTCATCAAACCTCCACAGTGCTTGCAAGCTGGCAAAATGGTTAGAGCATGGCTTAGTGTGGTGGGTACTGATACTTGCAAGTCACACCCATGTTAGGAGACCTCAGAAGAGGTCTAAAGCAAAGGTGTACTCATATGTGTACTGGACTATGTCATAATTGAAGATAATGCACTTTTAATGCAACTAAGAATGGACTCGGAGTGGGTCCATTCCAAGTCCATTCCAAGTCATTCCGAGTTCATTCGAGTTCAGTTCGAAGTCCTGTCAACTCGGAATGGACTCGGAATGGCTCGGAATGGGCTCGGATTCTACTCGGATTCCGAGTCCAATTGGTGATAATTCGGAATGGACTCGGAATGGACTTGGATTCCGCTCGGATTCTTCGTAATGAACTCGGAATCCACTCGGAACAGGGGGGAGTGTAAACTGCTGCGACCATTGGATGCCCTGTGCCACACCAGATGTGCCGCTGATGCGCTGTGTGGTGGCAAAACCCAAAAGAAACCCAATTTCTCGGTGCTCGAGCACACCTTCAGTGATCAACTGAGGCGGCGTTCGGAACAAATGGGAGGTAATGAAGGGGGGAATGGCACGCAACACGTACAACAGGGGGCGAGTCCTAGGAGGTTCTCAGACTTGGCTGAAGGTACAAGGCACGCAGGCACCTGGTTATGTGATAAATGAAGTGCAAGTGGTACTGAGTTACTTCAAAGGGAGCAAAGAGGATTGAGACTGATTGAATCTTGACGGGTGTGGCAATGAGGATGAGTGTGGCTGATGAGGAAACGTCGAAGGTTACACAAGATAACTGGGGCAAAGGTCGAGACAGGCGAGCACAGACTGGGACAAGACAACACTGGGGACCTTGGAAGACTCGGAGGCGGCCAAAGCTTGAACCGTGAACTCGGAGGGGAGGGAAGAAAGGTCAGGACTTCTCTGTCATTCATCTAAGACAGGTACATATATATATAAAACAAAGTATCAAAAGGGGTAATTCAGAACAGTGTCCAACATCAGCAAACATAGTAAAAGTCCACTTGCTACCATCTTCTCAAAGCCCAATCAAAGCATGACAATGGGAATAGGTCCATGACAACAGAAAACAAGCATGTGCACCAGGCACAAACCGGGAATACTTCTCCACCAACATCGCTGACGTTCACAACACCCACAAGCACTCCACAGATCCTCGGGTACCTCGGTCAAAGTTGCCTGTAACTGGATAGCGATGCACAGCCTGCATTGCCAATGCCCTCGTGGTTTCTAGGCTTTGTACTTGTGACAGAGGCAGGTCCTTGAGCTGAGGATGGTTGTCAATTCTGCTGGAAGTCATGCTACGTGCCAGGTCAAATAATATGGCATCAGCTGGTGTGCTGGAATGAGCCTCGAATGCACGCCTTCTTGATTGATGACCGCATATCGTCCGAGGGTTTGTCCGACAATGATTAGTGGTCCTCTGGATGCTATCTCCTTCCGGTAGCCTTCCCTGCATGTGAATGTGATAAT